>JANITX010000010.1:28514484-28540166 GCA_027564395.1 Erythroxylum ulei | reverse complement strand
TTTTCCGTCTGCTTTTCATTCGTCTTCTTTTTGTTTTATCATCAAAATTAATAATCTCGTAAAGTCATTTGACTTAACATAGTGTTCTTTATTTTGCTTGAGGACAAGCATAGTTTAAGTGTGGGGGACTTGTTGTGTGTAATTTTTATTGATTTTGCTTGCATTCATATCTTGATTTTAGTCACAAATTCTTGCGTTTTTAATGCAAATGTGAGATGAATTGAGTGAAGATGGTCGTGAATGTTGCATGAAGGTTAAAGGGAATATTTTGTGAATTTTGCATAAAAAATTAAAGGTAACGTAATTTTGCGTTAAAAAAGTGGTGACTAAAGTGTTAGTCACGGTGGTGACTAAAGTGTTAGTCACGGTGGTGACTTGACTTGTCACCACCATGACAAGTTCCCTCACGTACTCCTTTGCACTCACTTAAGTTTGACACATGCAGGTTGACGACGTAACATCCCTACAATCCTAAACCTAAATTCGTGCTATAAGTAGAAAAGAAGTGAGAGGTAAAAAGGGGGTTGAACCGAAAGAGTCAATGAGACACATACACACCACACAGACTCATTCAGAGAGACATTCGGGGAGAAAGAATAGATAAAGAGAAAGGAGGCGGAGAAACAGAGCTTTGGCTGAGAGAATAAAGGATAGAAATAAGGGTGAGGAAGAGAGAAACATAACAGAGAGGTGGAAGTTTAGGCCAGAGGCATAAAGTGAGAGCTGAAGCTGAATTCCAGTGAACTTAAGCAACCATTTGACTGGGCAAGAAGAGAGCAGAGGTATAAGGAGAGAAACAACACCAGAGAGCTTGAGTTTGGCCAGATATTCACACCAACTTTTGCATCCAAGAGTCTTTGTTTTGTTTGCTTATCTTTATTTCAACTTTTGCTGCTACTGTTGAACTCATTTATCTTTTACCTGTTAGACTTATTTTCTCTATTATTGTCTGCTACACTGTTAGTTCATCTTTAGTATTCATTCTGTTCATCGCTTTTACATTTTTATGTTTACAATAACATAGGATTGAAGTGTATGGAGATGTTGAATTGTTTATGTTATGATGGGCTAATTTCTTTTTCTTAAGGATTAATATAACTATTTTAGTCAAATATGCATGATTGAGGGACTATATTGTTGTCTTATGTTTGTTATAGTTTCTGAATTGAATGGATGTAATAGCATGACCAAACTTTGCATCATTTTGATATTAGACAAAGGATCGAGAAAAGAAGTTTAATATGGAACGAAAAACTATAAACGCCTAGGTTAATAACTAGAAATATATTAACTTAAGTGGTAATTAGTAGTCAGGTTTTTATAATGAATTCGGATGATAACTTGTCGAATACGAAAGTTAGAATTAGTTTATTATTCGAGTTGATTTTTGAACCCAACTGTTAATTTCAATATGACAACTATTCAATCATTTCCTCTTAATCATGCATAGGAGATTAAATTAGTAAAATTAATTCTTAAGAGTTTTCCACTTTGATTAATCTATTCGTTTTTACTTCCGATTGAATCATTTTACTCTTCAGTTTAATTTTGTGATTTACTTTAAAGCCTTCACTCAAAAAATTGGGATAGAATGTTTAAAATTGCATTTGTTGTTTTTATTTTTATTCAAGATTAATTTCAGTGAACTAATTTCACCTCCGTGGGAAACGACCCTAGGTAATCAATTACAACTACCTTGTATACTTGCAAGTAGGATGACCTAGGTATTTTTAGAACTTATTTTGGGCACAACACCAGGCTTAATGGCTACCCCTAAGTCTTATATATAACTTCAACAATTCTTTAAAAAATTCCTTACCTCCTAAGCTGTGTCAAAGCATCGAAAATCCAATTTGATTACCTTAGCACATATGTTCCGAAACCATATTAATATTTGATGATTCATTCCATCTCAAGATACCAAGCATTCTATGTCTTCATCTTTCTTTTGTGTTTGTTTAGGTATTTCTCTAGTAATAACAAGACAAAGGAGTCTCCCCTTAAGAAAATTGCACATTTCTTTAGCCCACAAATCATATATTGAACCATCAAAGGTGATAGGAATGCATTGGTAAGTTTAGAGACATTCATAATGAAATATGGTAGAAAACTTGTTTGTAAAGTTAGAATTTGGTTATTCTAACCGCAAAAATGGATTTAGAACGTCAAAAGACTTGAGGAACTTAACTATTTTGCAAAGAAATTAAGCGAAAAGGGATCCAAACCGTGCTGTTAAAGTGTTAGTCAACCCTTTCTGAACCAAACTAAATTAATGGGTCTGAATCAAATCAAAGAGGATATGTTATGACATTGAACAAATCGGTACGTGACAAATAATTAGGATGTTGACGTGGCAAATAGATGCCAACATGGCGATGACTAAGAAGTTGATGTGGCACTCACTAGGATGCTAATGTGGGACTTACGTGGTGTTGACTAAGATGATGATGTGGCACTAATTGTGTTGTTTTGCTGACATAGCTATTGACCTAATGCCTTCGTAGATGTTGATGTGGCAAGGTTGAATTTTGTAAAGTTTTAGTTCTATCTAAAGTGACGTCGTTTTGCGGGATTAAAAACAATGTCATTTGGACTGTCTTTTTCCTCTAAATGTTTTCAGCTAGGTTTTTGGAGATTAGCAACTTCCAATGATGCATGTGGGCATGTAAGTTTTTGGAGGTGTTCTTTGCACCATTGCGAAGTAGAAAGCAAAAAAAGACTGTTAGAATGATTTCTATATTTTAGTGTGTTTAATCTTAAGGAAAATCAAGGTGATAGTTACATATAATTACATGCATGATTCTTGGACTAAATTAAAGTTGATTGTTGACTTCTAAACATGGGTTGACAACCACTAAACCGATCTCTTCCAAAGTAGAGATCAAGTTCAGTGTGGATCAATTCCAAAAGATGATAAAATGTGTGAAGCTCTTGAAGTGAATCACACATTAAAACAATACTTAATAATGATATACAGATGCACAAGAAGGGGAGGTTAAATCGTGTATCTTTTTCGTTAATCCCCTTTTTAAAAAATCGTTCATTTAAAAAAAACTTGTTCCTTTTACAAAAACTACTAAGTATCAAAGTTATAGAGAGTTTTAGAAAACTTGTCTAAAACAGTAAACTCTAAAATTGAAAGATAAGAGAGATTGAGAGTTGAGAGATTTCGACACAACAATTTTTATACTGGTTTACCCCAAACCGTGGGCTACGTCCAGTCCTCAGATGTCTTTCTGAGATTTCACTATCTCTCAAAACTTTACAAGTATTCTTTGTTTCCGAGCCTCTTCAGGTCTCTTACAGTCAGTATTCTTTCACTCTTAGCCTCTTCAGGCTATCTGCACTTCTTTCAATTGAAAGGTTTTTCGAGCTTTGTTATAGAAAAAAAATAGCTCTAGTTTTTTCGCACAAAAATTTCTCTCGAGAATTGCTAAGCTTGTGAACTTTAATAACTTGTCTAACTCTCGTAATTTTCTCTAACTTTGCAATTTTTGACTCCGACTTGTATTTATAATCTTCGTCTCTAACTACTTCTTGAATCTTTAAAGAAACGGTTATTCAGTTGAGTTATGTAACTAACTCAAACTGAAGCATCTTTTGATTTCTTGCGTCTGCTTTTCACTTAAGCTTCCGTCTGCTTTTCACTTAAGCTTCCGTCTGCTTTTCACTTAAGCTTCCCTCTGCTTTTCTTGTGTCTACTTTCTTTCCGTCTGTTTTTCACTTAAGCTTCATTCTACTTTTCACTTAAGCTTCCGTCTGCTTTCATATTTGCCTTCCGTCTGTTTTTTCTATTTTTGGCTTCCGTCTACTTTTCATTTTAGCTTCACCATTTGTTTTTCATCAAAATCATTTAGTGAAGTCATTCTGACTTAACAGCTCTCCTAAATTCATATTTAGTGAAGTGTTTATACATCTGCGAATTGACAGTCATGCATAATACACATGATATTTTACAATAATAAAGTATGCTGACAAGCCACGAAGTTCAAAACGTGTGCCCATGAAGAATCCAAGATTCAAGGACTGATTGCACGAAGATTTTCATTTTGTTGTTAGTAGGAACAAGTCAACTTTGTTAATTTGTTAGTTATTATTTTGCTTTGAACAAATGCCACTAAATCAGATGTGCTGTTGCTGGTCTTAGATACGTGGAAAAAGTTTAGGAAGTGTCAATTATTTCACTTGTATTTAAACTCAAGAATTCTGCGATAAGGGGAAGCTTATTCCAAAATAAAAAAACCTGTGTTTATTCTCACCCTATGTAGAATATTTTTCTTCTTAAAATTTGTTAGCCTGATTGGGACCTATCATTGGTATTAGAGCATGACGATCAATAAAGAACGTATCGAACTTTTGGAGTCTGGTCTTGGAATACTCCAAAACGACGTCGCTTATATGGAAACTAGACTACACGACAAATTGAAACAATTGGAGGAATCAGTAAGCAAAATAACATCCTTCCTTCTTTCTAACCGTGAATCCTCAAATCCTACCCTTATAGACCCAGCCAATCAAATACCAACCCAAACACCTACCCAATCGCCTACCCAACTGCCAACCCACCATTCACCATCACTCAACCTATTTGTAGGAGAAAAGTCTCAAGCCCAAACTGACGGGGAACGACAACTTTTCTTTTTCAAATTGGCAAAATTGGAGTTTCCACGATTTGTTGACGGCGATCCAACAGAGTGGTTCTCCAAGGCGGATCAATTTTTTGCATTCCAAGGTACTAACGACTCTCAAAAGGTGTCCTTGGTATCTTTTCATCTTGAAGGCGAAGCAAACCAGTGGTGGAAATGGCTTAGAAAAACTTACAAAGAAGAAAGGATGGACATCACGTGGACAAATTTTGTAGAAGAATTATGGGCTCGATTTAGGCCAACAGATGGAGAAGATTTTGATGAAGCTCTGTCAAGAGTGTAGCAAATAGGCTCTTTACAAGACTATCAAAGAGAGTTTGAAAGGCTAGGTAACCGGGTACAGGGATGGACAGAGAAGGCTTTGGTGGGAACATTTATGGGAGGGCTTAAATCAGAAATTGCAAATGGCATTCGGATGTTTAAACCCAAGTCTCTGAATGAAGCAATAAGTTTAGCATGGATGCGAGACGAGCAGTTAACTCGTCAACGGAAGTTTACCAAGTTGTTTCCATCAAATTGAAACCAGGTCAATCTTGCACCACTAATAAAAGCTGCTACAACTCCACCTATGAAGCGCTTGACTTGGGATGAAATGCAGAAGCGGCGTGCTCAGGGACTCTGCTTCAATTGTGACGAAAAATTTACTGTTGGGCACAATTGTCGCAGACGCCAACTTTTATTGCTAGAAGGAGATTCTTATCTTGAAATTAATGATGATGAGGAATCTCTAGTAGTAGATGGAAATCAACCTGAAATATCACTTCATACTCTTAATGAATGGTTTGCTTCACGACCTATGAGAGTTACAGCCACAATTGGGAATCAATCAATTATTGTCCTAATTGACAGTGGTTCTACTCATAATTTTATCAGTGAAAAGATGGCTTCCTCTCTCCGACTTCCCGTAATCCCAACAGAACCATTTTCAGTAAAGGTGGCTAATAGGTTTTTGTTGACATGTCAAGGAAGATTCGAAAAAGTCCATGTGCTGCTGCAAGGTATTCCGTTTTCCCTTACACTCTATGCTTTACTACTGACAGGCTTGGACTTAGTACTAGGCATTCAATGGTTGGAGCAATTGGGCACGGTGGTGTGTAATTGGAAAAAAATGTTTATGGCATTCCAATGGAACAATAAACCGGTGACACTTTAAGGGATAGGTGTTCAAGACATCCAATCTACTTTTGTTCAAGCTCTTTTAAAGGAATTACAGCAGGGCACTCACTGTTTGCTATTTACCTCAATCCTGAATATATGTTGCTGCAAAATGAAACCCATCCGGATATGCAACATCTATTGGATGAATTCACAGGCATCTTCCAAGAGCCAAACCGACTTACTCCAACAAGGGAAATTGACCATCACATTCCACTCAAGGAAGGAACATAACCTATCAATGTGCGACCTTACAGGTATGCCAATTTTCAAAAGCTGAAATTGAAAGACAAGTTTATGACATGTTACAATTGGGGATTATTCAGTCTAGTACTAGTCCTTTCTCATCCCCTGTTCTACTAGTTAAAAAGAAAGATGGGACTTGGCATTTTTGCACTGACTATAGAGCCTTTAATGCTATGACCATTAAAGACCGATTCCCAATTCCTACTGTAGATTACATGTTGGATGAACTACATGGGCTAGCCTTTTTCACTAGATTAGATTTAATTGTTGGGTACCATCAAGTCCGTGTCCACCAATCTAATATTCATAAAACCGCCTTTCGTACTCATAATGGACATTATGAATATTTAGTTATGCCTTTCGGACTATGCAACGCCCCTTCCACTTTTTAAGCAATTATGAATTCAATTTTTTGCCCTTATCTCCGCAAATTTGTATTAGTCTTTTTTGATGACATCTTGATCTATAGCCCCAATTGGACTATGCATCTTGAACGTGTTCGTAAGGCTTTTGAAATATTAAGGCAACATCAATTTTTTGTTAAGGTCAGCAAGTGTGCTTTAGGTCAACAAAAATTGGAGTATTTAGTCCATATAATTACTAATCTTGGAGTGCAGCTGGATCAAAAGAAAATTCGAGCTGTATTAAACTGGACAAGGCCTACTAATATTACTGAGTTGAGTGGATTTTTAGGTCTTACAGGCTATTACAGAAAGTTTGTTCGTAATTACAACATTTTGGCTCACCCACTCACTACTCTGTTGAAGAAGGGACAATTTGTGTGAAATAATGATGCTGAAACTGCATTTGAAGTCCTCAAACAATCTATGACTTCCACATCGACTCTTGCCTTGCCTAACTTTAATGAACCCTTCATTGTTAAATGTGATGCCTCAGGTGATGGAATTGGCGCAGTTTTAACGCAACAAGGCAAGCCTTTAGCCTTCATGAATCGATCTTTAGGACCATCCAAGAGATCATGGTCGACATATGCGCGGGAGATGCTTGTTGTTGTCAAAGCTGTCTAGAATTGGCACCTATATTTATTGGGTCGGAAATTTTTCATTCAAACGGACCAACGCAGCCTAAAATATTTTTTGGAGCAACGCATTGTCACTTCGGAACAACAGAAATGGGTGTCAAAGTTTCTGGGATATGATTATGAAATAATATACAAACCAGGAAAGGAAAATTTAGCAGTTGATGCACTTTCCAGAGTGGTAGGAAGTCCACATCTTGATGCTCTCTTTGCTCCACGCACTACAATTTGGGATCAAATCAAAGAGGCTGCTATTGATCATCCTTATATGAAAAAAATTGCAGCACTAGCAACTGACAGCCCTGGAGTTCCTTATACATGGCAACATGGCTTAGTTTGTTATAAAAACTGTGCTGTGGTTCCTCCTGATTCACATGTTATTAAGTTACTTTTGCAGAAATTTCGTGATTCACCAATTGGTGGCCATTCTGGAGTGCTACAAACATATAAACGATTGGCCCAACAGTTCTATTGGCCATCGATGCATCGCGTTGTACAAGAATATGTTGCTGCCTGTGATATTTGTTAGAGAACAAAGGCTGACACCCTTTCAACGGCTGGTCTCTTACAACCATTGCCAATTCCTTGTCAAGTTTGGGATGACATAACAATGGACTTCATTGAGAGACTTCCTCAATCCAATGGCAAGAACACAATCCTAGTTGTAGTGGACCGTCTCAGTGAGTCTGCTCATTTAATGGCTTTATCTCATCCCTTTACTGCAAAAATAGTGGCTGAAAAGTTTATCGAAGTTGTGGTCAAATTACACGGAATGCCCAGGTCTATCATTAGTGATTGAGACCTGATTTTTCTTAGTCATTTTTGGAAAGAGTTTTTCAAGCTATCAGGTACCAACTTGCAAATGAGTTCTTCTTACCATCCTCAAACTGACGGTCAATCCGAAGTTGTAAACAGATGCCTAGAACAGCACCTTCGCTGCTTCCCTCACCAGCATCCCCGCAAATGGTGCTCCATGCTTCCATGAGCTGAATTTTGGTACAATAAGACTTACCATTCATCAACAGGAATGACACCTTTCCAAGCATTATATGGGCGCCTACCCCTAAAAATTCCATGTTATCAAGTTGGAAAGTCTCCTGTTTATGAAGTGGACCAGCAACTTGCTTCAAGGGATGAAATATTGCAGCAGTTGAAAATTAATCTTAATGCTACCCGTAACCGTATGCAGCAGATTGCAAATTTCAAGCACCGAGATGTTAAATACAAAGAAGGCGATTGGGTTTTTCTTGAGCTCCAACCTTATTGCCAACGAACCGTCTTTTCACGAGCACATCAAAAGCTTTCCACACGCTTCTATGGTCCATTTCAAATTGAGCATAAGATTGGTCCAGTAGCATATAAACTCAAACTACCTGAAGAATCTCGTATTCATCCGATATTTCATGTTTCTGTCCTGAAGAAAAAAATTGGAGACAACAATACGACTGCTCCAGAATTACCGCCTGTTGACGATGGCAAATTTATCATTGAACCAGAAACTGTATTGGACAATAGGTGGATCAAGAAGGGTTCTTGTTTTGTCGAAAAATGTCTTGTCAAATGAAAGTACCTTTCGCTTGAGGATGCCACATGGGAAAACACCCAAGAGCTCCGTGATAAGTTCCTTAATTTGAACCTTGAGGACAAGGTTCCACTGAAAGGGGAAGGTACTGATAAGCCACGAAGGTCAAAACGTGTGCCCATAACGAATCCAAGATTCAAGGACTGATTGCATGAAGATTTTCATTCTGTTGTTAGTAAGAACAAGTCAACTTTGTTAATTTGTTAGTTATTATTTTGCTTTGAACAAATGCCACTAAATCAGATGTGTTGTTGTGGTCTCAGATACATGGCAGAAGTTTAGGAAGTGACAGTTATTTCACTTGTATTTAAACTCAAAAATTTTGCGATAAGGAGAAGCTTATTCCAAAATAAAAAAACCTATGATTTATTCTCACCCTAAGTAGAATATTTTTCTTCTTAAAATTTGTTAGCCTGATTAGGACCTATCATATGCCAACATTCTCAAAATAGGTTCCAAATATTCAAGAGATCCACAACTTTTCTCGACCACTTAGATTTTTCCTTACAGGCTATACAACAAAACTTCTTTGAGGACGTCCGCAAAATCACCTCAGAGAATTATGAACACTAGCCCGAATGACATTAACAATGGGCAAACGTTCACCGAGTCACTAATAAAGCGCGAGATCATCACCAGTCATTGCAGTTACATGCATCCCAGATTCTTGATCATGAAAAGATTGCATTTTCTCATCTAATATTGCCAACTGGGATTTCACCCATGGAGGATTATACCTGCCTTCAACCCATAAAGCTTCACCAGTATCTTTGTGCTTGAAGTCTGGATATTTTGGGTTTTTCTGTATGTAAAATAAACAGTGTTGTATAAACAGAATTTATGAACGACTACAACTAATCAGTTCAATTAATTAAAAAGTCAAGATTTTCTTCAGCATATGTCTACATATAGTGTTGGGTATTGCATCAGATTAAAAAAAACTAAATCAACAGTTGCTGTAAATAAGGCACAGATCCACTAGTAAATACAAATACATCTCGCAAGATTGATACCTTGTTCTTCCTATTGTCCCACCACTCCAATGGGTTTGCAAAAAAGGCTTGCCATAGTTCTTGTATGGAACCCGCATCGTTGATTGTATTATTACCACTCTTTCTAACTGCACAAAAGCAGATGGCAGTAGCATTAACATCCACATTGTGATAACTCATGTCTCTTTTCAGATTTTGTTCCCTGCTGAAAAGCCACAATCATTAAACAAATTTAGATACCTGCTGTAGAGCCACGATCATATGATAGTGTTGATGACAAACTCTTTTCGATAAAATTCAGTTGCTGGACAACTACCTGCTAAAGGATGAAATATTAATGATATTTGAACAAGCTAATGAAACGGTAACTTATTAGCATGCAACCACGATCAATTGAACCTTATAGTAAGTCTGTATCTTTCCATCGTCACTTTCAACTGTATCTGAAGTCAGTCGACCAGATATATATATTTGATTTCCTTTCTCTACATGCTGAAATGCAACTTCTGCGAGCTCTTCCCAAAATGTTAAACTGATCCTGACAACGTTCATTTTAATTTTGAAAAGAAAATGTTAGAACTTGTTCTCCTTAATCAAAATACAGCCAGTGATTGCATTGTTAAGGAAAAATACTTGAAGCATCATTGGACAACAAGAATTTCTGCGAAGCAAGCAGATGTCTCATGTCCCGAAGCTTGCATACAGAGGAGTTATACCGATACATTTCTTTTCCAGAGCAAGCAGAATCATAAGAAATGACCATTGAAGTATAAAGATAACAAAAGTGTGTCAAAATGGAATTCTAATTGTGTATAAACTAGTGAAACAAAGAAGTAGGGTCATAGTTTCCTGCTAGATCTTTCAAACGCTTTTGATTGTGGTTTGCAATGCAGTTGCAACTGAAGTACAGCAGACAGAAATGCACATTTGAACTTTAGGTTTTTAAGAATATGGAAAGTAGAAACCTCATCCCAAGTCTTCATACCAAGTACTACGCTTCTGTCCTTTCCATTTCAACTCCCAACTTCCAACTTGGTAGGTTTCTATTGAATGTTTCTGAATACGTATTATTTTTTGCAATAATAATAAGACTATTACTTTTCGAAGTTACTAAAAGGTTAAAGCCCGTGAATTCTGTCGGATAATAATCTTAATCAACAACATTTCCGATCACAAACAATCAGGAAAAACAAGAAACATGTCCAAATTTCTTTAAGCGTAGACTTGCCAGAACGTGTCGGTGGCGGACTTCTTAACTGCGAGTCGTGTCCAAGCTAGGACCTTTCCGGAGGCAAGTTGTCTGATTTCCACAGGGGTCCCAACAATCCCAATGAGGTGCACCGAGTTACAGAGCTCCTTATTCCACGGAATCTCTGCCGGTTTTGCATACCCGGCACCGCGGTCGTAGCTTTGGTCCTTGAAATCAGCAGAGCATCTCAAGCTACGCTTATAAGGCAAATGCTCAATGTTTGGCCTAGAGAAGCGAGTGAGAGATAAGACATGGAATTGGGTGTTGGAAAGAGGGTCTCTGGGAATACGGACAAAGGAGTTGGGGATTGCGGAATATATCATTGCTCTCCCTAACGCCATTCTTCACTTCTGCTTCCCAAAGAGCTTTCAGTTTCACCGTGATGGTGGATCTGGCAGAGCGCCAAAGTTCTTGACACGAAGGGGTGTTTGAGTTTTGCGGGAATATCTTTCAAGGGTTTTTCATTTTTCCTTTTTTATTTTAGTCAAGTCTGGTAATTATGTTATTAATTAATATGAACATAATGTCTTACTTTACTAATAGGTTTAAATTAAATATTTGATTTTATTCTTCTTAGATTATAATACAATTTCTGGTTTAAAAATAATTAAGTAGAAATATATCATCTATAAACAAGTTGGGTAATCTTAAGGTGTTGGTGAGTGGATAAAGGGCGCTCTTAGTTTAAGTGAGGTCATGGGTTCAAACTGTTTTTGTGTATGCAGCTATTTAAAATTTTGTGCTAGAGCTTTACCTTCCGTAAACGATCTACTCAGCTCGAACAAGGATTAGTTTGGGTGTAGATGACTTAAAAGTGTCTTGTCATAGTTGAGACCCTCTTAAGACGCCTCGTGGGCGACCAAAAAAAATAATAAACGAGCTGGGCCGGGTATGATTTATAATGGGCTTTGGGCTGGTCCACAAATGGAGTCGGAGCGCGTGTCGGTGATATACACAGCAGAACAAAGCTTTAGGTGGCCTTCTTCAGTCAATCGTTGGCTCTCTAATCACCACTTTTAGCGTATCGGCCCCAAAACAGCGATTCCCGTCAAAATGCTGGCCCGTCTGGCCGCCGTTCGTCTCCAGGAGATCCGTCAGATTTTCCGGCTGGCTCCTCAGGTTGTTTTTTCTTTTCTTTTTCATTTTCTATTCGTCGGAATCCAATTTCTCATTTGATCTTTATCTCGTTTGTATCTTTCGTCCGCTCCAGACTTCTCGACCCTTCTCCACTGCCCTTAATTACGTGAGTTCTATTTCTATTTTTTTCTTTTCTTTTTCAAAATTTGGGTATTGTACTTACTCATTTGGTTTCCTTCTTAGTAGTAAATGTTTGGATTCTGTTGTTTTGTTTTGAATTTGTTATTCATACAGCACATTGATACTCCGGATAATAATCCCGACCTTCCCTGGGAGTTCTCCGCCGCTAACAAGGAGAAGGTACATTCATGAGACTAGTGGAACTTTTTCTGATTCCATGTGTTTAACATTGTGTAAAGAAATGTGTTTTTGTTCCCCTTTTACATTTAATTTTCAGATAGTTTGGTAAGAACATTCTAGCTTAATATACGGGTTTTTATAGTTCAGTGAGAGGATTCACAGCCAGTGTAGGAATCGCTGTGGTTAGTACTGAATTATTTTTAGGACTTTCTGTAAGAGGGGCCTGCGAGGTACTTGAGGATGTAATGCGTTCATTCATCCTCCGTTGAATGGAATTCAAGAATCTTATTAAAACCAAGTTCGGTTATTAAATGTAAAACCGACCTCTGTAGCTAGTGCCCCAAACTTTTCCTTTTTTTCAACCTCTCTCTAATTAGAAGGAGGTGATAGAGTGGCTGAACAGCCGATGACCAAGAATAGAATAAAAGTAGACATCCTTATAAATGGATTTCTTTGAAGATAACATTTAACATTCTTCTCTATCTGGAGAGCATATTAACTTTTTGTGTCCTCCAAATCCCTCAAATGGAATGCTATGTCTTATTTCTTGTGCAAAAGCATTTATGATTTCAGTTAGCTAGTTCTTGACTGGACTTTGTGATTTTTGATGTCAGGTTAAGGAAATATTGTCTCACTATCCGTCCAACTATAAACAGTCTGCAGTTATTCCCCTGCTAGATCTTGCACAACAGCAGCATGGAGGGTGGCTTCCTGTTTCAGCAATGAATGCTGTAAGATTATATGGACGGATATAAATTCCCAACTTTAACCCATAGTTGCAAACATCTTCCTTAGTCTCCATAAACCAGAATGCAGTTTTTCATGATAAACATGAGTTTGCATTTATTGAAGTTCTGCTGATGTGTTTGTTATGTCATGTGTGCTTTGAGTTGCAAATAGAAAGTTGAAGGTTGTAACAACTGGGAGTTTTCAAGGCCATGCAAATTAGGTGATTTAAATTGGTTTTGGACATTGTGTTCATTGTTTGTTTCTCTGGATTACCATTCAAACAAAGGCCATTCAAATTCAAAATTATGGTCAAGTAAAACCTAAGAAACAGTTGGATTTATGGAAGCTTTTTGTGGCATCTGAAATTAGTTTAACCTCATTTTGTGTATCAATCATTTACTAAGTCTTCTTAAAGGTATATTGCTATTGATGTGTGACATCATGCTCTGTGTCTTTAAGTTTGATATCTTTTCTGAAGGGTAACCATGACTAACATAAGTTTGTTATCATTGTATGAGAGCGGTGCAACTGGAACTTGAGACTTCTTAGTTGCCTATGGCTTTGATACTGTGTCAAAAACCATCCAAGCCAAAAGTTTAAGCTAATGGGTGAGACCCATAAATGGATAATTTATTATCATAAATATTGCAAACTATGAGATTGATTACAATTTGGAACTTCTCTGGAAAATCTAAACATGCAGTTGGAGGTTGATGGATGCAAATGGTTGTTTTCAAGATCTGGTTTCTTTCATCAGCACGTCAAGTGTCTTTTCTGAATAATGTCATCATGTTAGCACGTAGAGAAATTGTATAATGCTATAACACTTAAAATTCAGTACTCTGTCATAACAAAAAAAAAAGGGTTGGGGAAAGAAATGTTCATTAACTTTGAACCTTTTGGGCAATTTCAATTTTGCAAGTTATTGTTCTGATTATTAGTTCATTATGCTATATGCTGCGACAATTTGAATCCAAGAGTATATCTATCTGTCTGAAAATTCTTCTAGAATGATGAGTAATAAACTATTACATTTACGTTTAACCTTCCATGAATGTTTTAGGTGGCTAAGGTTATTGAAGTTGCTCCAATCCGTGTATATGAAGTTGCAACATTTTATTCGATGTTCAACAGATCACCGGTGAGATAATCTGATCTTTGTATTTTTTTGGGATACATTAAAAAAGCAGTGCCCTTTAAATTTTGACTCCACTATATATTGCAATATGTAATCATATTGGTTGCACTTTAGCTATATTAAGCTTCTTGGTTTGTCAGGTGGGCAAGTACCACCTACTGGTTTGTGGAACAACTCCTTGTATGATACGTGGCTCACGAGATATTGAAGATGCATTACTTAAACACCTGGGAGTAAAGCGTAATGGTAGGTTATAAAAATTTGTCGTAGTGCAGTACATGTTAAGAATTTGAACATTGAAATATTCTTTTGAGGACTGTATGGCTTATTTACATTATGCTATATGCAGAAGTGACAAAGGACGGCCTTTTTTCTGTTGGAGAAATGGAATGCATGGTAAGTCTTTACCTTGCTTGAACCCTCCCGATGTTCAAAGTTTAAGAATTAGTAAAATGATGCACAATAATGACCCATTTTTGCTTCTTACTATTGCTGCTTGTCCTAAGGGAGGCAAATCCTAGGTAGATCTGCTGATACAAAGACTTTGAAAAAGAAGGGGAGCAGGGTGTTGAAAGTTGTCAAATAGGCTTCAATTTTGAAATGAAATAGAGGGATTAATTGGCATCGTTCTATTTAAGCTAGCATCATTCTTCACATGAGGCCCTGGATGAGCTGTTACCCAATTGTTATTTTAAAACTTAAAACAGTTCTCAGACAAAACCTACAAAGGTCCATTTACTTAACGACAAGGCATCATAGCAGTTATATGAGGCTTGAACTTGAATCCTGAAGTACCATGTAAATGTGATTGGTATTAAAGGATGGGGAGTCTTAGCTTCCATCCTGATTAGTTCTGGGGATGGAAATCAAGGAGTGAAGCTTAAGGCCAAAAATTAGGTGCCTTGAAGTGCATTTCGGTAATTGATTAGTGCACTGTTTGATGCTGTCATTGATTTTCTACAGGGATGTTGCGTGAATGCTCCCATGATTACAGTTGCCGATTATTCCAATGGATCTGAAGGATACACTTACAACTATTATGTGGGTCCTGCGATAACAGCTTGATTCTGGATAAGTAATTGTGAAGTTCAACTGCTAGATGTCCAGGGGAATTTTATTTTGGTCTTTGCTCTTGATTGCAGGAAGATGTAACTCCAAAACGAGTTATTGAGATAGTTGAAATCTTAAGAAAGGGAGAAAAGCTACCGGTAGGGCTACTAGACCAGGATTTTTTAAAGATATTGTTTCTTTCGTGTCTTCCTATTAAGTTTAGGTGACCGTGTTTTTATGACTTGACTCTTCCGTCTTCCAGCCTGGGACACAAAATTCTAGGCGCATTAAGAGTGGACCAGAAGGAGGCAACACTACACTGCTCAGTGATCCAAAACCTCCTCCTTCCCGTGACCTTGATGCCTGCTAAGTTATGGTAAATGTCGTCTCCCAATAATGCAAAAGAACTGGTTGTATCAGCTTCGTTTGAGTTTCTCTTGTTGTTCCTCGTCAATCTTAATGATATTTTGTATTTTCTGCCAGCATAATTTCTGGTGTAAAATCAATTTCATAAAACAGCTTAATTTTGGTATCAAAGCTTATGGTTTTGCACACATGCATTTAATCTGCATACTGGAATCGGAAAATGCATGTTCAATTTTATTGTTGGAGGTAAACATTTATTTACAAAATTCACTCGTTTGCTTTTTTGTAGAAAAATAATCATAGATTGTTGAATTTTTCTGAGGCTTGCATCACTTTGTAGTCTCGTTCAACCTCTTGCTAGGCAATACATTCCCCTGAGGCATTTGTTTATCTGTGATGTGTGTATGGATCCATTATTATTTATGTGTGCATATCTCCGTGCGAACGGTATCTTTGTTCTTGAATTCGGGATGGGAATCAGGATTTGCAAACGACATTTTGTAAAGGTGGGAGGACTCTATTCTTATACTGATCTGGTAGAAGTTTGAGAGATTCTGATTTCTGACGTGGCATGTGGCTCTTCATCCTCCATAAACTGTGTAAAGCTTTTGCTTTTCTAATGGGAAAAATAAAGTCAACATTTACTGTCTTGACCTATAACCCACTCGTCTCGCGGATATGATATTATCACTCTATTAATGTAATTGGGATTCACCGACAGAGTCTGAAATTGAGGACGTTAAGACTATGAGCGCAAGACGTCCGAAGTGGTGACAGGTTGTTGAGGTTGCTGTTTTAGTTGCAATTCACCAGACTTATTCCCATCATTACATTAGTGACCAAATGAAGGTTCATCATACATTACGTTAGTGAGTAGTGACCCGAAAACAGAAATAAAAGAACAGCACGAATGACAATGTGCGTGCGTTGCCCTTTTCTTCCCCACTATAACATGTCCCTTTCAAGTAGGCCCAAACTTTACTCAGTTTTAGCCCCTTTCGCAGAGGTAGGAGAGGGTATAAAATTTAGTCAAATGCTACTGTGTTCGAGTCCATTGAAACCAAGCATCTAATTCAACTACTTTTGCTGCTGGAGAAACAATTTCTGAAGCAGCGATCATCTTATTGTGGAAAAAGTGCCCCAAATTCTCCCCCTCTCTCTCTCTCTCTTGATTTGACCCGTCCCCAATAATGATTTGTCTGTATGAAAAAGAGGTCAAACTACTTTTTATGAACACTACATCCCCAGTCCCTACCCTAAAGCAAAAGCAAGGAACTATTACTATTATTTTCTGTTGGACTACAACAACCACAGCCAACCAACGTTATCCATTCTTCCCCCCTTTTTCCTTTCCTTTTCCCCTAAAATACTCTTCCAACACATATTATTTAGAAACATTTGATAAACACTAGTCGATATAATCCCCTTTTACAAGGTCCCACGCCAAAACCCACTACAAAAAGATTAGAGAGCCCCCCACTAAGAAAGCGCTTAACATCATTTTCCACTACCCCCTATCACTGAAAACAAAACAAAGGAAGCACAGCAAGTGAGAGCTTTGACAATTCTTCCGCATCCGGAACTTTGGCAAAGACATAAACGGCCTGCTTGCATTTCTTTTGGCATTGACATGGAACCCTGTTTTCTCCCAAAACTAAAAGCTGGAAAGCAAAGGAAAGGGGAAATATATATATATATATATATAAGTAACTATTATGGCATCTGACTTTGATTGCAATTTTGAAAACTAAGCCAACATCTACTTGTGGGAGTTGGGACATGACAAATAACATGAGGGGCCCAAAGCATTTTGGTGACTTTTTGGATGGGTTGGATGGTTACCCTCCTTTCTAGAGTCTATGAAGGGTTATTAGTTTCTGGTTTCACAACAGTGGAGGCATCCGGTGGCTGTGTGTGGTAAATTGCAGAGGCTAATGAAATGGGCATGATGCAAAGAGCCTTTGATTGAAGAAACTGCATCGCTGCTCCTACATTTTCTTCCATGAGCTTTGCTACCTGTCGCTCTGTTCCATCATTTGACCACTTCTCCCAGGCTGGTTGGTTTCTTCCACCTTCACCAGTTTCATCCTAATATAGAGGATGCAAAGCTTAGCTAACCTAGTTAAAGGCACTGAAAATGATTATTATTCACCATAAACCTAACCTCAACTGATGACAGGGGGATGTCTGTTACAAGCGGTGCAACCGCACCAGCTCCGCCAATTCTACTCATGCTTAATACCTGGTTAAGCAATCATAACAATTTATTAAATACAACAACATAGTGTACGATGATGGACACTTCCATTTCACGATGAAAAGGGTACATAAAATATCCAAAAGATACACCATGTTTATCGCACAGAGTATTTGTTTATTTTCTATGCTAGCTAGATGTGTGCACATAGACATAGGATATAATACCAATCAACTCTGTTTCAACCACACCAGTTTAGTATGTCATCTATAATGTGGACCCTCATTTCGACATTTCCTAATATTTGGAGCATCCGAATCTGCCAGGGTATAAACCCAGTTCCCTCCTTTCTCTGTACAATGATGCTTGACCAAGTATCTACCAGTAAAGGCTGAAGAGCTGAGTTTATAGACTAAAGCTCAAAGGTGCGCATCACTGAGATGAAAGCAGCGCCAAGCATATCAAATTATGAAATTTCATAATTGGTGTGAAAGGTCATAACTAATTATTCTAAACAAGTACAACTTGATATTTTTGCATAAAAGTCATCTAGGATTGGACGAAAGAATGACTTTTACCAACACCATCCATAGGTCAGGCAATTATTTGAAAATTGACTGTGCTTCAACATAAACTAACAAAAAACCTGGAATATGAAATAAACATTTATGGTTCATATTTTCATTAAAAAAAACTATGTTTCATACCGTGAAGTAAACTATATTCTTCTTTCAAGTATCCATGGCCATGAAGCATTATGCCTCATTCATGGCCATGAAGAGAGTTAAGAGATTCCACTGATACTTTCCAAACAAGAGAATAGTAAGATCCAACTTAAAGATAACCAGCTGAAGTGTACCTTTACTTGGAGCCTTAGAAACTTCACATAATCCACAATTTCATCAAGCATGGCGGCTCTGTCAGTCTGCCTCCCAAAAGAAGAAACATCCATCAATACACAAAAGTCTGTAAGAAATCAACCGAATACCACTTATCATAGTGTCATCTTCCTAGAACATTGGAGTCATTACCCATCAACACTAAAAATAAGTCACCAACAATTTTCAATGATAAGAAAAGCTCAAGCTTGGAATTATCATAATCATTAGCATAATTAGTAGAACTGCTTAGGTCAATTTTCATAACTCAAGGCTACTAACGGATCAACAGATTGCACAGAAAACAAAAAACAAAAAAATAAAGAAACTTATAAAAATGAGTCAAATTCTACACAACAAATGCAATTAACATCATTCTTAGTTGGTAGAAAAACCACACGTCTAAAAGAGAAAGTTAAGTGTTATCTTGCCAGAACAACAACAAAAATTCAATAATTGTAATCTCCCTTAACAGTTGCCAAAAGGATGCAATGGAATTGGTCAAACCCATCGAGTTTCACATGTTAATATCTTGAAGTAATGTTCATGGACTTTCCAACAGCAAAAGGTCAGCAATTGATTACTGCATCCATAGATAGGCACAAGTTCTGACATATTTAAAACTAGTTGTTTCCCAGAACACTAACAGAAGGAAAATGAAATGATGCCTATCTCGTTATTAAGATAAGTTGATTCTCCCAATAAGGGCAATTCCAAAAAAAATGTTTCTACAAACAGGCAAATTATTTTAAATGGAAGTAAGAGACAACTTTATCTATAAGCATGAGACAGTAAATGGACTGCAGACCAGCTTATCTGAAAATTTGGAAGCAATATCCAGTTTTTACAGATATATATGGACTCAGCTCAAATGAAGACCCTCAACCATACCTTCCCTAACAACAAGAAGAATGTTTCAGTTAACATGTCATATGCCATGATTTGGGATTACATGCCTCAAGCATGATGAAATAATACCAAAATCATCCTTGCATTAAATTTTCTCCTTTTTTGTCATTTTTCCCTATTTGGAGGCACTAGAGCTTCAGGGAAAGAACTTTCAGTGTTGTGTCACCTCAACTATCATAAACTCATACACATTTGAAAAATGAAGTTCAGGAAGGGAATCAACATCAAATTAACATTAAGTAAATTCATCAGAGATTTCATATTACCCACCATGAACTTTTTTCTTCCATAACATCCAAAATTCAGAAAGCTGTTATGTACAATACAAAAACATAAATGAACCTCGCAAAGGATACCTGACCTTATTAACACTAGGAACCAGCTCTTGCAACGCCCTGATTCTTTCTGCGATGCGCTCCCTGCGCAACTGATAAAATGGTAACATTTAAGGATTATGCACGGACTCTAGGGAAGAATGAAATTATAAGAGCACAAACTAATGTGCCAAAGGGACTTCAAAGCTAAGTAAAAGCTTGAGATTTATAATTTCATTTTCCTAAATACAAGTAAGAAAGGGAACTACATAATGTAGAATCTAATTTTAGCAATGCTAATCTAGAACCACACAATTTCATGTTGGCCACAATATAAAAAGTAGATTGAGCATTGCTTTTTCTACCACCTGCAACTTCAAACCGTCCCTCCAGGCAACTCTAGAGAAGCAAGTTGACATGTCTAAACTTCCGTATTGGAGATGATCATAGTAGATACCATAAGACAATGGTCAAAAGAGAGCTTGTTGTCATGTTTGGTTGGTTTTTTTTATATCCACAGAATTGTGAATCACACTTGCATTCATTCGTAAGTATGTTTATTCTTCATAGTTGATATTTGTGAGAAAATACTATATTACAACATACCCGCTCAGCAATGCTGTGTGGATCTGTGGCTTGTCCTCGTCTAGCTCGTACTCTTGGACGCATTGCTGGTGGATGTGGAGCAGTGCCAACAGTGGGTGTTGGTTGACCATGAAAAACCTGCAGAAAGATAAAGCATCATCAACAATTACTAGTGATTAGCAAACACTACTATGCACTGCAATCAGCACAACCCAATCTCATAAACCATAAAAAAGAAAACTGAAGATAGAAAATCCTGAATAATTGGCTAGGCATACTTTTAGCTATCTACATAAAAAGTAACAGATATTTTTAATTTATGTTGATGTCAATAATACCAAAACAAGAGAAGCCAATGTTGGACCCTGACACTGTCACAACATTATCCTGGTGTACTAACATCCCATGAATAGATGGCATGATAACTAGATCACTACAATGGGAACTTCAAACATCAACGTAAGCATAGACATCAATTATTGTGCTCATTGAAATTATAGTACGCTTGTCGGAGAGTGTTAGGTCAACACAACCAATCATGTGTCGCAACCATTTATCAAAAAAGGTTAAACTAGAGCTCTTGCATGAAACACATGAACCCTAAGAAACTGACATGCAATAAGGGTGGCACATAGAATCAAATAATTATTCATAATGAATAATTCTAAGATATGAATGTACAAGATGATGGCATTTTCCTCTTGATTTGTTCTAAGGAAACAAGATATTCATTATCTTGAGGATTCAATTCTAAATTTCTTCAGCTCTGAATTCACCTTCAACATATGTTCTCCATCTTTCAAGGCAATGCATGAAAGATTGCATAATAAATTTAAGCCCAAAGGCTGAATACACTAAATAATCTAATTTAACGAACTCAAGAATTTGACTTCTTAACATGACATTTTAGGACAGCAAGTTTATCTTATCAGCCAGTTATGACGTCAACCCAAAAGAAGTCTGATATTTTGATGAGAGCCCAAAATTTGCTATTTTTACAAGAATCGCCACGTCAGGTATCACTCCATTGACATAAACTAACCAACTAGAGGGAACCAAATAAGCACTATCTCAAACCCAAGTGAGAACTTTCATATATCAGCATTTGCACATGAAGATTAGTATCCTGCGTCCTAACAACTAACCGACAAGAGCTTCTTTGATTTTTTTTCTGCTTCAAGCACAAATCTTGGAACCTTACAACATAAATTCCAAATTCAGTGCCTTTTCATCCTTTCTGTACGAAACTTATTTCCCTCCTCTCCTTCAGCTATCACAAACCTAGGAAGATGTTAACTTCCTTCAGCAAGTATGCTCTGAAATCAGGCATTGACTGGCAACTGGAAAAAAGAAACCTAGGAACACTAACCAACACACACTCAAAGTTCAAAGTAAGAACATCCAATACCCAAAAGTGAACAAAGAACTCATAACCCTTAAATTGTCAAACGAATCGTATGAATGTCACTTACAGTTACAGCCCTGAGGTGGATTTCCGTATCTCGAGTTTAGACAAATTACTAAGAATTGCTCAAGCAAACTGTTTCCTTTCACTATTTTCGCCCATTTTCCTAGCAAACAAACAACTGAAATCTCAAAAATTACCGTAAACTTTACTCACATTATTGACAGCACCACCTCTTCCATCAACAACATCATCGCGAAACCGCTTCCCGCTTCCAGAAGCTTCCTCCGGTTTCATAAAGCCCCCCTTCCCCTGCTCCAAGCTCAGACCCAGAGGAAAACCGTGAAACGCTGGGCCTCCGGCACCAGCGAGGGAGGAGATGTGCGAGGCAGAGGGGTCGCCGGAACTGAGCTGAAGCATCATAGATGCTTGAGCCTGGGATGGCAAGGAGGCGTCTGCGGGGACCAGACCGGCTTCTCCGGCAGCGAAATTGGGGAGGCCGAGGATTTCCTGGAGGAAATCGTCGGTGGGAGGATCGGAGGGGTTATTAGCCATGAAGAAGAAGAAGAGTGAAATTGGGATCCAAAACTACTACTAACTACTACATATCATAGGCATGCACCCAAATCAATAGCTTTTGATGAAATTAGCTTTCAAAGTTTCAGCTTTTGGGCATTTGCTTTCTTAACGAGTGTGAGTGAGACTGAGTAGAGAAAGGCAAGCAAAGGTACACGGAGAGGACGAAAAGGCTGCTTTAAAATGTCCTACTTTTTTCTTAAAGCCCTCTCTTTTCTCCTTATTTACAATCGAACCATTTTCTTTCTCCTTTATTTTTATATGTATATTTAAGGGCTTATTAATCTATTATCGTCACTGTGTAGGTGTGGGATTATCGGCTACTTTGAGATTTAAGCCCAAATAGAGTTAAAACCTTGGGTTGGGTTTGACAGTAATTGAAGACACTCTCCGCATTTACTTTCTCAACACAAACTTTGGAAAACAGCAAAATACTAGAAAGTCCTTCCTTGGCCAGGGAAGAAACAATACTCCAGACCAACAAACAAAATAATATCATTTCCAGGAGGCCACAGTCCACAGAACCAGGATTTATTTGGGATAGAGATTCTTCCAGGTTCATGATGAATGGCTTCAAAGTCAATCCATTGTCTCCTCAAGTTTCTTGTTCACCTAAAGTTTCCGTTACATGCGTCTTTATGATTAGGGATAAGAATAAGTTGGGCCGGCCTAGTCAAAAGTTTTTATTTTTAAATTAAAAATACAAAACGACCAAAGACATCCTTTCGACTAAAGCCCTAAGCTATAAAATTTGAAAATAAAGCTTTAGCATGTTAATTTCTGACTAGATGCGGTCGAGTCAGGCCAGGCCGAATCAAGCCCAGATTTGGTGTCATCCCTATTTGTGACAACAACAAGAGACTTCAGTAAATGCAACCAACATTAGTTTATACTTTGCAAATCAATTGTTCAATTTTATGTATAATAATATTATTTTAATTAATAAAAGTATTTTTATTTTTATGTATTTTATTAATTATTTTTTATATTTTAATATTAGAGGTAAAATTCTTAGAACAGCTACTATGCACCTGAAATTATACGAGATCATAATTTTAATATTTATTTTGTATTTATGTGTTATTCCTAAATTATTCATAGTTATACTTTCATCAAGACGAAATATTGATAGAACGATAAAACTAGCACATATTATATTTCTTTCTTACGAAAAAGTAATTGATCTTATAAATTAAAGTACGGAGATATTTAAATAAACATGTGAGTATTTATTAGAGAATAAGTTAATTTAACTAACCTAATTATGAGGATCCAAAATGGAATATTACTTATATATCTATAGATTTCGTCATTGTGTAATCCTTAGACTTTAGATTACCAAAGTATCTCATGTGAGAATTAATATTTTTTGATACTATTTATGACATCTTTTATTTAAGATAGCTCAATAAGTAGTACTTTGATATAGTAGTCATATAAAGATAATTGAGTAAGTTAACAAATGATTTGTCTCTCTAAAGTAATTAGGTAGAATCTTTTATTATTTTTATTAGTAGTAATTTAAGGAATTCTTTAGCTAGAGTGAATTGAGATTTAAAAAAGGTACTTTCAAACATAAATTTTAAATTAACTACTAATTAATAAGAACAAATATGATTGGCGTTAAAAAATTAGATCTATGTCTAATTAGAATATTAGATGACAAAATGGTTAAATTATACATTATAATCATGCATGGACAAGTTAAGTTAAACCATTTTCACATTCCTAATGTTTGGGTGGATATAACATATTATTAGGCGTCAATCTTGATTTATGATTGTAAAATTATTTAATTGAATAATTAAATATAAATTAAAAGGTTTTTAATTTATCTAATTCTTGATTGTGAATTATAATTTATAATTATTGTCATCATATTAGAAACCTAATGAATTACACATAAAAGAGCAATTAAAAAATAAAAATCAATTTAAATTAAGTCAGACTTAATTGTGAAATTTGTAAAACTTTAGAGATTAAATATGAAATATTTAATTTTAATTAAAGTCTAACTCTAATTTAATTTTATTAGAGCTAGATTTTAATTACAATTAGGAAGTTTAATTTTGACAAGGACGAAACTTTTTTGTCTTCCTCTTTAAATAGGAGGAAGGAATAAAGAAGTTAGCACTCCGCCTTCTCCTCTCAAAAGTTAACTTCCTTTTCTCTGCTCTATATGTACCGTTAGAGGTTGGATACATAGACAGCTTATAATTAACACACAAAAAAGAAATTTTTATAAGAATTTGAATCATGTACAATTTAATCACCTTTTATGAAATTCAATTATATTAAGATCCAATCAGGAATCTATATAAAAAAATGTTTATGTTGTGGGCGCTCAAAGTTACTTGACTAGTAATGACTTGATAAGATTAAAGCTTAGAAAATATGTATTTGCCTAATATTGATTAGGGTTTGTTTTAATTTTATCAAAACTAAAACCAAATATTACATGCTCCTTTGTTTAGGTTTTCAGGAAAAATGCATACCTCCCTAGTTTGCTTTGTTTTTATTTCTAAACGTCTAAAATCGGATGCCTCCCCTGTTTTTGTGTGAAGTTTTTAATTCTGAATCAAGAGTAAGCGTCAGAGATGCTTCATGCGTCCCTGATCCCATCAACGATGCTAATGAACATCATTAATGAACGCCACACTAACGACACTTGTCGCCATTCTTCATCGTCACCAAACCAATGGTGACTGTCATAGCTGGCAAAAACCTCTGACGCAACGAAGATGACTCCTAAAGAAGAAGCACCAACTTGAGGAGCTTAGGGAGTGGTTAGAGGCAGAAGGAACACGAGAGGCAGCGACAAGAGTGAAAGCAGAGGGGTGACAAGAAACCCTAGATAGTGGAAAACAATGGAGTGCATGTCTGGCGTCTAACTTAGTCAAAAGTGTACACATGCGCCAGTTAACAACAGGATATTGAATGTTGCACGAGCCTCACAAAAAAGTTCAGGTGCGCATTAGACAGTCGCTTTTTATTTTTTATTTTTGTGTGTTTTAAGTAATGTTATGAATACCGTACCGCGCTCGGTATCGGATTGAGCTCTTTTCGGGATTTTTTTTAAAATTTATAAAATAGTCCTTAAACTTTTTAAAATTTGCAAAATAGTCCATATTGATATATTATACAGTTGTACTGTATACTTTACTAGTTTACTGTTTACATCAACCATGC
>JANITX010000010.1:28392791-28409316 GCA_027564395.1 Erythroxylum ulei | reverse complement strand
ACAAATAGTTAATTAATAACATTTATAAAATATAATATAAAATCATTTGTAGCTATCAATAAATGTCATATTAAACTTGACAATAACATGTCAAAACTATTACTAAAGCATCATATCTTTAGTAACATGGGCTGTCATAGCATACTCATTAGTTTTACCATTCATATTTAATAACACTTATCACCTGTTACCGTATGTCATTTTTGTTGTAGTGACTATATATAAGATATAGAATGGTAGTAGACCAAACATATCATACCCAAAGATTTAGAGATGTAACGCTTATATGAAGTGTGCAATATCTTATAAGCTCTAAGTTAAATAAGATAAATGCAAATCTGTGGGATATTTAAAAAAGACTATTAGATATTAATTTTTCCGTCTTCTTAAATAAAAGGTTTTTATCTCCAAACATGATATATTCTTAAAAAGAAAATTTATTCCAAATAAAAAAGTTGTTGGAGTGAAGTAGCACTTTAAGAAGTTCAAGAGCAACAAATTCATATCCAAATGGAATGTAAACCTCAAGTTGATACATACAATGTACAAGCAATAGCTCCAGAGACATATAGTCAACAATGCACTAGTAGGATATTTCATCTCCTCATTAGATTAGATTTACATATCGGAAAGGGGAAAGATAACATATCACTCATAAATGATGAGCCTATTACTTTTAAAGAAGCAATGTCTGGCATTAATTCTTTAAAATAACATGAAGGCATGAGATTTGAAATGAAATCTATATACGCTAACCAGGAATAGATTTTGGTGGATGCTCCTGATAGTGTTATACCTACTAGATGTAAATGGGCTTTTAAAAGAAAAACTAATATGAATGGTAATGTGTATACATACAAAGTAAGGTTGGTGGGTAAAGGTTATAAACAAAAATAAGGAATTAATTGTGATGAAACCTTTTCGCTATTAACAATGCTTAAATCCATAATGATCTTATCAATGACTAAAAATCAAACTAAAAATCAAGGCGGTTTGTAATCCCTACGAGAAAAAAATCGGTTAGTTAAGTAATAAATCGATAAGTTTCAGAGAAAAATCGGTCGATTTTTTTTAGTAGTGAAGAAGTAAAATTTTGAAAAAAATGAATAAAATAGAAAAAAGGAAATAAATGTTATTATTTATTAGTTTCTCTTGAGAATATGCTCATGTATGAATTAGGCAATTCACAAGCTTCCTCTTTCTCAAGATAAGATATATTTATTTCTTTAGTTCTTTATTAGCTTTAAAAGTCTTTTCATATATTTTTTACTTTTCAATGAATTTTTTTCCTTTTCAGGTCTCTCACACAATTTAACTAATAAATTACATTTTTAAAATTTTATATTCTTTGTTTATCTCTTTATATTTTAATTAAAAAATTTGTTTTAAATTATTATTGTTAAAAATGAATTACTATTTTCATCCTTAAAAGTACTAAATTTGTTTAATCTCACTAATAGATTATATTTGTCAAAATTTAGGTTCTTTATTTATCTCTTTATATTTTAATTGAAAATTTTTAAAGTATTATTTTCAAAAACTAATTATTATTTTTATCATGAATTTGTTTGAATTATTAATTAGTATATACAAGTAATTTTGCTTAAAATAATTTAAGATTGTTTTAAAAATAATATTTAAACTATAGAGAAGTATGTTTAAAGGACATTAAAAAGGAAGTTAAGATAAAGTTAGAGTCATTTCTATTAACTTTCTGTAAGTAGACTTCAACTTTTATGAGTTTTTAAATAAATAATAATATAGAAATATAATGTTTATTTTTATTTTAAATTTTATGTTAAATTCAATATTTGTTTAAATTATTAGATTTATTATACATTAATAGGCATTATTAATGCATTTGTTATTTCGATAAAGTATTTCATTTTATATTATATTCTTACTTATTCTTATAATTTTTACTTTTTATTTATTATATAGTGGTTTAATAACGGTTGAATCTTAAATCTTAAACTTTTTATTTGATTGTTGAATGTCCAATTCGATTTTAAAACATTGGATCTTATTCGTTTTAGCCGCATACTATAATTTTGAAATCTAGCAAAAGGATGTCAATACATTATTTTTCAATGAGAATTTACTCGAGGATGTATGTGTGACACAACTTGAAGGTTTTTAATCTAAGAAATGTCTTAATCAAGTATGTAAGTTGCAAAAGTTTAGTTATAGACTTAAGTAAATGTCATAAAGTTGGAATATCCGTTTTGATGAGACATTTGAAAAGTTTGATTTTATAAAAATGAGGATAAACCATGGGTCTATAAGAAGGTTAGTGAGAAAGCAATCATCTTCCTAGTGTTATATGTTGACAACATATTGCCAATTAAAAATGACATACTCATGCTCCAATCTATAAAGATTTGGTTTTTCAAACTTCTCTATAAAGGATATAGGAGAAGTAGCCTCTATTTTGGGAATAAATTTCTATAGAGATAAATCAAAGAGGTTTCTTGGCTTATCATAATCCACATAAATAAACAAAATACTAACGACGTTTAGTATAGAGAATTCTAAGAGAGGATTCTTACCTATATCGCAGAGAATTTCTCTCTTAGAGAGTATATGTTTAAATACATAAGAAGAGAGAGAGAAATGGATTATGTTCAATATGCTTCAACAATTAGATCAATCACATATGTGATATTATGTTCTAGATCAGATGTCTCTTATGCTTTGAGTATAACGGGCAAATTTCAAGCCAGTTCAAGTGATAGTCATTAGATGATTGTGAAAAACTTCTTAAAGTACTTGAGAAGGACTAAAGATGTTTTCTTGGTCTATAGAGGAGTTGAAATAAGAGTTCAATGATATTTGGAATCTAGTTTTTAATCTGATCTAAATGATAGTAAATTACAAGGGACGTCTTTACTCTAAATGGCGGTGTAGTAAGATGGAAGAGTTCCAAACAACCTACCATTGCAAATTTTATGATCAAGATAGAGTATATTTCAGTATCAAAGGCAGCAAAGGAAGTAGTTTGTATCAAAAAGTTCATTACTGAACTTGGAATGTTTAATAATATTTTCAAGCCAATAGTATTTTACTATGACAACAATGATGCCATTATATAAGCAAAGCAACCAATGTCTCATTAACTATCTAAACATGTATTTAGAAAGTTTCACTTGATCAAAGAGATAGTGAAATGGAAAGGTATAACATTAGAGGAGTTCTTACGGGAAAGAATCTTGCAGATCTTTTCATTAAGTTGTTATCTTAAAAGATTCACAATTGACATATAGCTGATTATGACATTAGATACAAAGGCAATTGACTTTATTACAATTGGGAGATTATCAGTTTATATCCTTGCACCTAATTGGTTGGTTGATATTTATGCATGATATTATTATTTTAATTAATAAAGACATTATTTATCTTTATATATTTATTAATTGCATTTAATGTTTAAATACTAAAGGTAAAATTTCTATAATAACTACTATGCAGTTGAAATTATAATGAAATCATAGTTATGAGATTTAATTTGTAGGTATGTTTTACTTCTAAATTGTTCATAATCATAGTTTCATCAAGACGAGATATCGATAGAACAATAAAACTAACACATGTTATGTTTCTTTCTTATGAATAAAGTAATTGATTTCATAAAGTAAAATATGAAGATGCTTAAATAAACATGTGAGTACTTATTAGAGAATAAGTCTATTGAACTAACCCAATTATGAGAATTATAAATGAAGTATTACTTATGTATTTATGGATTTTATCATTATAATGATTTTATAATTGATCTTTAGACTTAAGATTACCAAAGTATATTATGTAAGAATTATTATATTTTAATGCTATTTATGACCTATTCTATTTAGGGTATCTCAGTTGGAGGTACTTGGATATAGTATGAATTATATAGAAATAGTTAAGTAAGGGGGTGTTTGTTTTAATTTTTTCCCCGTTTCTTGTTGTGGTTTTTATAAAAAATGAAACTTCCTCTTAAAACACATTTGGTTCGTCATTGTTGTATTATGTTGTTTTTAAAAATAAAAAAACTAGAACCGTTTCACAAAAACAGAAAAAAATACATTTCCCTAATATTTCACGACAGGTTTTCGTGTATTCTAAAACAGTTTTTTCACAAAAACAAGTTTTCTCTCTGTGCCGACTTCAGCATTTTCAAGACCTTGCTATGATTTTTCTGGTGATTGCTCTAGGTTTGTGTTTGTTTCTGTTGCTTGTTACTGTACTATATCTCTATTATTTTGTTTCACGTGTTTGTTGTATGTGCGTGCTTTCGTATCTACTTCTGCTTGTTATTCGTTTTATTTGTTTATGCGATTTCTTCACGTATTTGCGACTCGACTTACATTTTTGGCCTTTAGAAAATCGTCGTCTTTACAAAATATAACACGAAGGAATGACAATGACTCTTTTTAAATATGCTACAGTACTCATGCATGTTATTGTAGCATTACTTGTTATTCATTGTTTCTACAATTTCTCTGGTTGCTTTGCTTTTGTGTGTTTTCGTAACAGTAGGTCAGAGCCGCTACTATTTCTGATGGTGGTCGGAGAAGAGGAGGTGGAGGAAGGTCGTTAGCGTTGTTGTTGGTCGAGCCTCAACGGCGGTGAAGATCCATTTTTTTTCACACCTCTACCTCTCTCTGCTCTTCCTACTTTCCCCCTCGCATTCTTGACTTTTGGTTTTGTGGGTTTTATTACTAGCTATCAACTTATTGGGAGTTTAGCAAGTTGTGATTTGATAAATATGAGGAATCAAAAGATACCTTGGTTCTCTCTTTTTCATTCATTTATAGAGGAAAAAAAAAAGCAAAGAAGATAACTTTGGTGTCGACGATGGGTGACGAGAGAGAAAAAGCGTAGAAGGTGAAGAGAATGGCTGCAGTGGCGTACGATTACTAGAACGATGCGCGCTGGGTAGAGTACTAGTTCAACATCCTCATCCCTCCTCACATGGCCTCTCGCTCCGAAGTCGCCAACCACTTCAAGTGCAAGTTCTATCAAAGATATGTTGTTCGTATTCATCCCTATTCCATACTCACACCCTCAATTTGCATGGACTTTCGGACTGGGAACTGTTATTTCCCATTTGTGTTTTTTCTAAGTTCAACAATATTTGTTGCATGGCGTGTTGATTCTTTAAGATGAGTGTTATGTGTAGCCTTCTATCTACAGAATGTGCCTTTTATGCAACAGATACTGTTGAAATCCTTGTGGCACTTTATTCTATGTTTTTAACTTTTTATCTTAACTCAAGCAGTCCCTGTGTTTTATTTGTCTACTTTATACATCAGCCTAAAATCTGTATCTTTCCTACTATAATCTTACTATTGCACTTGTTTCTTCGCCTGCTTGTGATACATTGACACTATTGATTATTGGATATGATAGCCAAAAGGTGCTGCCTGTGTACTTGTTGCACTTGATAACATTATACGTGTTTCATTTGTCTTCACATAATAGCTATTGTTCCTTATAACTGTGAAGAATCGAAACATTAAATGCTTTGGACGTGAGTTCTTCATGTCATTTATTGTGAATCTTATTCTTGTCTTCACGTAATAACGTCATTTCTTATGAATCCTATTCTTGTCTTCACGTAGCTTATTGTTTGCTTATAACCATTGAGAACTAAAACATTAAATGCATTTGTACATTAGTTGAATTTGCTTGTGAATCCTGATGAAGTGGCTTATTACCTTAAGCTGAAGCTGAAATAAAGGAATGTGAAAATGATTTAATGCTGGTGTGAAACAATACCGACACTCTGTCATACTAGTGCAAGATGACAACGACACAATTTCTAAGAATCCGAATGAAATCTCAATTTGCCACCCTAGTCCTTTTTTCTATGCGAGAATGAACTACTTTAGGGTTTTCAATGTTGACGATTTAAGTAGCGAGTTTGATTTAGAGTTTTTAAACTCAAAATAACGCAGTTTAGTTAAACTTAATTAACTAAAATCAATTAAGTCTGACGTGTGTAATTATTTAGTGTTTCTATCTTATGTGGCAAGCCACGACAACAACGTTAAAGGAAAAATTAACGTCGGACTAGAATTGAAAAATAGAAAGTTTGAATACTTAATTTACTTTTTTTTTCAGTAAAGTGCAAAATTAAGTAAAATTTGATATATTTTTAATTAACACTTAATAAAATAAAACTATTCACCATACACAAAAAGATAGTATTGCTCCACTTAATACGAGTTTGAGTTTTGGTTTACTGTTGCTAGATGTAATCACCAATCTAAGTAATTAAGACTAGTATAGTACAGTACTAATTGGTCTTAATCTCGACACATATATGCGTTTTACTTTTTAATTTTGGCAATACAAACAAAAACAGTGAAGTTGTCAATTGAATTGAGAGAAATAACGCGTGACAATCGTGTAAAAAAGTCCATTCAAATATGTTGACATATCCTTTCTTGTTTCTATATATTAAGATTAGTACACCCAAGAGATTACGACCAAATCCAACGTAATAACTTCTCATATATGAGAAGTTGGTGGCTCTTGGATATGGTCTTAATCTAAACCAAAAAGGGATTATACAATAAAAACAGTGTCCTTGTAAATCAGACCTTTCCATATACAGAAATGCAATTTCAAAATATGAAAGATGAATTTATTAATTGTTGCTGATAAGTTTGTTCTTCAAGTTAAATGTATGTTGAAAGGTAACGAGGAGCAATCTACAATAAATTCCCATGGCTCTTTAATGTTCTGCTTCAGTGCTTATCACAATAGAACTCCACAATTGTTGTTCGGAAAGAAAAAGCCTTTTCAACAGCACAAGACAACGCACATTTTTATATTCACGGCGTGCTTCTATTGTGTGTAATGGCCACTGCACTGAAATCAACTTTCAGCTTCCTCGTCCCCACAAAATCAGAGACTCGGTTCCTGGTTGCATTCCCATCTCGCAAACCCACCAATGTTTCGACCAGGAGTTTTGCAGCAATGGCTGCTCGCACTGCAGGCCCAAGTTTGAGTATTACTGAGACCTTCTCGCAGCTGAAGAAACAAGGAAAAGTACGCACCTTTTCTCATTCTTTAGTCATTTATTTTCTTTGTTGCTTTTGCGTTTCATTCGGTTAGTTGATGGCCAATTCATGGTGTGTAACTATACAGAAAGTTGGCAGCTTTCTTGGGGGTAGGGGCAGTGGTGGTTTTGTTTTGTATCTAGACATTGAAAGGATAAACTAGTTAGTGTAGTGTTCGCTAGAGACGGAGGAAATTTGTTCTTATGAGGTCATGAAGAATTTTGGAAATGCTTTCTGGTTTTCCAATTGATTCTTCTCATCTCTTGGTTCACTATTCCATTTGTTGGAGGTTGCAGGTGCATAGAGGAATCATTTGTGTGTCCATATTATCGGATATTTTTTATTCGTTATCATATTTAAGTCTTGCAGTAAATAACACTAGCAACAGACGAAGTGCTCAATTTGTTAGCATCGCAACATGGAAAAACAGATGGTTGTATGACTGGGCATATCTCGTGCCAAGTATTGCGTTCTTTAATGTTGATTTCGGGTGATGATAAAATTCCCTCAAAAGATTGAGAACTTTTTGGAACTCAGTTCATCTACCTTCTTTTGCGGTATTGATTAACTTCATAATGAGGTGATATGTTTAACCGTCTATTTATACCTAGGATGAAAAGAGGAGGTCTGGTGATAATTCATTTGGCCTATCAATTTGATGACTGGTTAGCTAGAATTAGGAGGACTGTAATTAAGATAAGCATTTTGGAAGTGATTCTTGATCTATTATAGGATTTTGAATTTTCTAAACAGAAGGGGATGAGGGGGAGGAATAGCGTCCCACCAATGAATTTTGAAAGTGAAAGGAAAACACTTTTACAATATGAAAAAGTTTGTACCTTTTTAAGTAATGAGTGATCCTCCATGTCCAGGTAGCACTCATTCCTTACATCACAGCGGGTGATCCTGACCTGTCAATTACAGCAGAAGCCTTAAAAGTGTTGGACTCCTGTGGCTCAGATATCATTGAGCTTGGTGTGCCTTATTCTGATCCTTTGGCAGATGGCCCAGTTATTCAGGTTCGATAATAATTTTGTCACTCGTTGAATGCATTTTCTTGTTTGATGTTCTTACTAGTGATTGCTATTCTTTAGGCGGCAGCTACACGTTCCTTGGCAAGGGGGACCAATTTTGAGGCAGTTCTATCAATGTTGAAGAAGGTAATAACACCAAGTAGTATCTAGTTGCCTTTATATACATAGAGATATGTATTGTTGGCCAATTTCGGCTGCACATGATTTTTTTTTCTTATTTGGATGTTATATACAAAAGACCAGAGCCAACTCTCAACTTAAAGCTGTTTTGTTCACAGAAGTTTACTCTGAGTTGAAATGAAATGTACTGGCTAAAGATTCTTCTCATCTGGAGTCTTTGTTGAAAGTTTATTGCCTTTTGCATGGAGTTTCAAAAGCGCTTTTCAAGGACATGAGTAGTATTTTTCTTCTCACAAGAGGGCTGTTACATGTCTATATGAAATGATCATTTCGTTTTTCACATTTTATCCTTTGTAAATATTGTCTTTCGTACTGTAAGCTTCATGTCAATACTATTTTGTTGATTATGCTTTTCATTGTTGTTTCAATGTCAGGTCTAGACTTTTACTTCTTCCTTTTGTCCCATTTTGCGGTCTTACATATGAATAAACAAATAGCCGTGTTTATATTTCAGTATCCTTGTCCAAAACTTTACTATTTTGGTCCTGATTCAACTTCCTCAACTGGTTCGCTGTTGACTGACAGGTGATCCCGCAACTATCCTGTCCAGTAGCTCTGTTTACGTACTACAACCCAATTTTAAAGCGTGGAATTGACAATTTCATGGTTACTGTAAAAGAAATTGGTGTACATGGTAATGTAATGGAAAGTCACTCTTCTAAGTTTCACTTAATTTTGACATACTATATAATTTATGTATTAGGCAAATTTTGCGTAACTGCATAAGTGGGGGTTTGACACTCTCACACTTTTGCACTATGGCTAATGGTTACTGGCTATTTTTGTTCGTTCTGTCATTTCTGCGAGTGGTGAATGTTTTATGCTGGTGTTTTTTGCAGGCCTTGTGGTCCCAGATGTTCCTTTGGAGGAGACAGAGCTTCTTAGGAAAGCAGCTTTGAAGAATCAGATTGAACTGGTTTGTACTGCAGGATGTACTTAAATTTTAATTGTCCGCATTTTATAGCTTCTTACATGCCAAAAAATTAATTGTTTTCACAAGTAATCTTGTGCTGTGTGCTTGACTTGAATCATTCTTGCACTTGCATGCATTAACCATGGTCGACCTTTTATGGTGATTCTGACATTCAAATACAATACCGGTGATATGCAAATTCATGCCATTCTACGTTTGGATATGATGGTGCTGATTTAACCCAGTTGTCTGATCATTCTAATCATTTTGTGGATCTCCTTATTGACAAGAAAAGAAAATAATGTTTTCCTAACATGAAGGAAAGGAAGGTGGAGGAGGGTAAATTCCAACTCCTTAACTGAAGGGTTTCTCTTTGGTTTGGGCTAACGAAGAGGTTTATATTCGATAAGTTGTGATTCCAAAGTTTTGCAATACAGTTCTTTTGGATTAATGAGGAAATATATGCCACCTTGTTTGCCCTGAACTATGTTTCTTATATTCTAACTCACCAATGCATCTTTTCCATCTTCTGTTGACATGTTGCTGGTATAGGTACTTCTTACAACACCTACTACTCCCAAAGAACGAATGGCGGCCATTGTCAAAGCATCAGAAGGATTTGTGTATCTTGTAAGGGGCTTTTAAAGTTCATACGTTTTTCCCATAGTTGTTTCCAGTATAGATGATAGTTGAGAACATACAAGGTGAAACATTTTTGACGACTCGATTGTGCTGGAAATATAGGTCAGTTCTATAGGAGTTACTGGAGCACGTGCATCTGTAAGTGATCGAGTTCAAACCCTTCTGCAGGAAATCAAAGAGGTATGTCCTTATGACAGATCTGATCTGACAAACCTTATTACTGTTCTTATAATTTTGAGAAAGAAAACTAGTGCAAATAACGATTTCGGCTGTTTAATTTATGTTGGCAATGTTATTATGAAGCGAATACTTGTTCACACGCTTAGCAGCTGCAATTCTAATTTAACAGATTACAAACAAGCCTGTCGCTGTCGGCTTTGGCATATCGAAACCCGAGCAAGTGAAACAGGTTACACCTCTGATGCTGATAGTTGGATGAATTTAGACTTACAACTTATATGGAGTTTTGTTGCAGGTAGCAGGATGGGGCGCTGATGGTGTCATAATCGGTAGTGCCATGGTTAAGGTGTTGGGCGATGCCAAGTCACCAGAGGAAGGATTGAAGGAACTGGAGACATTCACCAAGGCATTAAAATCTGCCCTCTCTTGAGCACAGACTCTGTAGGAGAGTCCAACTTTGTTTTACAGTGAATAATTGAAGTTACTTTTATTTATTTTTATACACATGCTATCATAAATAGATAATTTTTATTTTTTTTAAATGATACTTTTCGGATTGACTTTTGTTTAATTTCTGCTCTGCCCATGGTTCCACTATTGCGTGCGGCGGCACTTGAAAGATTCCCCACTTAACTTACGCAATTAAATAACACACGTGGCTAATTTCCTATAAACACCACCATCGTATCATTTGTTTCTTTGTGAGCGAAAACCAAAAGTCACGCAATGAACACTGTTTTCTCGGTGGAAGATCTCTCCGACGCCTTCTGGCAATCGATCGTCAACACTTCCGCTTCGGCGATGAATCGGAGCCCATCGGAGTGGGAGCTCGAGAAGTTTCTAGAAGAATTATCTTGCACTGCCTCCAACTCCGCCACCGACGACAAGGCTCAGCCGCAGTCGCCGACGTCCTCTCGACGCAGAAATTGCGACGATGAAGTGCTTGAGATCCAATTCCCACGTGCTCTTAATCCTCCTCCGCCATACAATACTCTCCCCCAGCCGTTAGATCGCAATCCATCGGCTGCGATTGATTCCGAGCAGTACCGTGCCTTTCTTAAGTCTAAACTCGATCAGGCTTGCGCCGCCGCGGCCATGTCTATGGTATGTGTTTTCGGAGGAGACTGTATGAAGGGAGTTTATTTTTGGGTTGATTGTGTTTTGTTAGGGGATATGTTTTCATCGGGGATTTTGAATGTCAATACAGGTATCGGGTGCCAAGACTGAAAATTTTCCCTCTGTAACTCGTGATCAAAGCCATGATAGTAATTTTCAGTCGGGATCAAAAGCTTCCGGTAATGAGTTCGTAGGATTGTGCATGATTCTTGATTGTTATTAAGTCGTTCGTTTACATATATGCAATGTTGTTCACCAACTGGGTTTTTCAGTTTATCGTGATCTGAGCAGATTTGAAAATGTGAAATTTGCTTTGCATGTTTTGCGTGGGAATTTGGATATATATATGAACTGCTTCAAGATTTTGAAAGGTGCTGTGGGTATGGGATTGCTTTTAGTTACAAGAGGACCGTTTGAATCCAATACGCTAATTGAGTTACGGTCAATGTGTGAGGAAATTCATTTGCATGCAGAAGTAGAAGAAAATTAAGAACTGAAAACTAAAAATCATTGGCTCACTGAAATTAGATCTTTTGGATCAACTTAATGTTAGCTCCAGCATCTACATCTTGGAAAACTGCCATCTTTCATTTTTCTGTTCGTCCAAAAAAGTATTCACACTCTGTTTCCATGGTGTCTTATATGGTAACATGTAGATGATTAAGTAATGCTCTGGAGCTTTGTGTTTCACGACTTCTAATTCACAAATTTGTTTTGCACTGGATGAAATGTGCCTTGTTCTCCAGATACATGATTTTTTATGAAATGGACTATTGCAGATGCAGGATCTGGTATACCAACTTTTCAAAAGGAACCTAACGGTGAATCCGTTAAAATCCCAGTTTTACCTGTTATGCAAAGAAACGAGGAGACTCAAGTTAGGCAAACAACCAGTGACTCATCAAAGGAAGATTCAGATGATGATGACCTTGAAGGAGACACAGGAACTAATGAAAATATGGATCCTACTGATGCAAAACGCGCGAGGAGGTAAACAGAGTTTGTTACTGTCTGTTCTTTCTGCTGTTTGAGTGTTCCGAATATTACTTTGATGGAAAATGAAGGTTTTTTTTAATCTTTTATTTTAACTATGGATCACATTGTGTCAGAAAACTTGCTTCAAACAGCCAAGCAAGTATTGGTCTGTGGTAATGTTTGACAAACAGTCTTCTGCTATATGAAACTCTCTCTTGAAAAGTTGGAACATTGTTGTTCCTACTGAAATGTTTTATTATGAACGTCCACTTTGCTCTTTTTATCTTGGTGTGGAGGGTGCATTTGAATTGGGAAAAGGAATCTAATTTTAGCATTGAGATTCCTGAATGCTGACAATATGTAGCTTCATAACTTGATACAAAGAGGATAATCCTAAGGAATTGCTATGCGGAACTTTTCATGATGGTTCAGGATGCAGTCAAATCGAGAGTCTGCCAGACGCTCGAGAAAAAGAAAACAAGCTCAGCTGAATGAACTGGAGACACAGGTTTTATCCAAAACTTTACTTCCAGACCTGTTCTTTGCTTTTCCTTTTATTTCAAATGGTTTATTTGTATTCAAGGTTTATTAGCTTTTATGCCACATTGAATAGGTCAGTCAGCTAAGGGATGAACGCTCATCATTGCTATCTCGCCAAACTGATGTTAATAAGAACTGTGATGAGGCTGTTGTTAGCAATAGGATCTTGAGGGCTAATATAGAAACATTAAGAGCAAAGGTAAGTTGATGTCTTTATACTTTGTCAGTTTAAGGGTTCATCTGAGTACTTGCATTTGTTTAGTCATTCACTTTTGGACTTATTCAATATGGACTCTGTTAGCAAGATGGAATTGTCGTCAATTTCTTGTTTAAATTTGACTGTGTCATGGAGCATGTTTGGAAAGATCTGCTTTGCTGTAGATCCCTCAAATGCATTGAATGGCAGGCTATCACAAAGTCAAAATAGGCATTAAAATGATGGCATATGAATTGAGGTTGCTTTGCTTGGTATCAGTTATTTGGGGTTGTGGCTTTAACTTTGGTACCATGTGACTCTTACTATTTTTCCTGGTTTTAAGAATAATATTTTAGTGTATTTGATATTGTGAAATGATATGGGCAACTTAATTGATGAGATGCTTCTATATTAACCACATTTATCACGTGTACATATTATGTGAACTTTCCAGGTCAAGATGGTTGAAGAACAAGTTAAACAGGTGACAGGCTTGAACCCAATGCTTCTGGCAAGATACAACATGCCTAGCATGGATGGCCAGCTACGTGGCCAAGCAGATGCAACTCAAATTGTTACTGGTCCAGTGCAACCAAACTCCAACCGTTTCTTTCCCCACCCACAACTTGTTCCTAGTGTTAATGCTCCGGCTTCCCATCTCCAGAGACTAAATAATGGTTTCCCGACCAATCCTGTAATTCCTGTTCACACAAATACGCAAAATGGTCATGGAAGCAGTAATATTGCCGGTATCCATTCTGTGATACTTGCAGCTGGTGGACAAAGTACGGTGAACAAGTCTCAGTACATGCCAAAGCAGATAGGTGCTGGTGAGGCTTTGCTTCCATGTGACTCAGGACGTTCTCATGCAGTTTCAGAGGAGAAAGAAATAAAATGAATTGAATACTTCCCATATCCTTATGTTCTAAGGTCATTGCGTAGTGTATTATTGTTTCATATGAAATATGAATGTTGGACTTGCATGGGTCTGAAATTCAAAGCTATGGGGTATTTTCAGCCTGTGGATTATCTTATAAATCACCTTTCTAGACTGTAGCCAGGTTTAAGTGATCTCTGTATTCTTCTAGCATAGTGGTTTTATGTGATTGTCTTACTGCATTTTAGATGTATTCAGTTTTTCTTTCGTCAGCAACACTGTGTTGCTTATGGGTAGGCAGAGAGATCAAATCAAATATTTACTGCAACGATGGTGACTACATAGTAAAATGGAGAGGACTCATTTCAATCCATTGCTCAACATGAAGGCCTTTTTTCTTTGGGAAAAATTCAATACAGAAGCTTATTAAAGATAATATATTTTGAGTGGACAAATCTACATTGAAAACAGTGGTAAGGAAATGTAGGATGGACAAGATGCATAAAGAAGAATATGCAGAAGCATACAAAACTGACAAATGAGAGGGGTTTTTTTTAAAAAATAAACAATGTATTCATTCAAAACGGCAGAAATTATAATGAGAAATGAACTTTATCCTCAATAGTTGGAGTGTAATATAATAGCTAACTACATATTAAGATAATGCTTGTAGTGCACTGTTAATTTTATAAGTAATACAATTACAATGAATTATGTAAAGATAGTTGATAATGGGTTGTCTCAATCTTCAATCGAAACATAAGGTAAAACTCCATCTAGGTAAATTTGTTGTACTTGTTTCTCATCATCCAAATGAAATGCACTAAGGTAATGCTTATACCGGGATGGAGGGATCCTCTAATTAGTGAAGCGTTATGTTTTCGAGAAGCCCTAAGATGGATCAAAGTCTCTCCTTTCCTTCGATTTGTGTGGAAACGGATTGCCAAATCATTACCAAATTTCTAACATCCACACAAAATTTTTCTTCATATTTTTCGATCATTATCCAGGATTGTAAAACTCTTATTAACGAGCATCAATTTATTTCTACTGCTTTTGTTAAGAGATCAGCGAATCAGGTTGCTCATAAGATAGCTAGGGCGGTTGATTCTATGTCTGGTTTCAAATGGGGGATATGCACTCCAAGCATTCTGTATGACGTTTTATCTTTGGATATGAATAGTATGCACTGAGCGCACATGACAATGTTTCAAAAAAAATGAAATGCACTAGCATAGAAAAACCAACCTTAAACACCTTGCAATCTTCCTTACTTTTCCATTTCAAACCCATGATCCAAGATAGACATTCCAACTAGTTGAGGCTCTTGTCTTCCAGATCAAAAAAGTTGAGAAATTTTCTCCATAATTGACTTGTATGACAACACTTAAAAGATGTGATCAAGTGATTCAATTTCATAGGTGCATAAAGGATAGTTCTTATCCGAAATCTGAAATTTAATGTTATCTCTAATTCCTCGCTTTTGAATAGTTGCTAACCAGAGAATGAAAGAACCTACCAACTCTCTTGCCACAACCTCTACCTTCGTTTCACCTTGTAAATACCCCATATCAATTTGTAAAAGGGAAACCTAATGAGTGGACTAAGAAGCAACTTTTTACTTGAAAGAGCATTAAACTTGTGTGAGCTATATAGCTCCCATCTGATCAGGTAAATAATTTGGCGTATAGTCTGCAATTGGATTGATTCCCCTACCTGAGTGATATGGCCAATACTAGTTGTGATTCTGAATAAGTTCATGCATCATGGTATTTTTAGGGATTAGTCCTTTAAGAGCAACGAAGTATTGTGTGTACCATAAAGGCCTAAGAGAATGCCAATTGTCAAACCAAAATTTAGTACTCCTAACATCTCTAATATAGTACCTGATATGAGGATGCATAACTGACCTAGTACATAAGATTTGTTGAAAAGTATAGGGTTAAGTACTTTTCTGAGAGAAATCAAATGCTTCTTTGTTTAACATGAAACATGTGCACCTATTTCAACCAGAGACTTTCTTTATCATAACATATTCCCCATAGCCTTTTAGCTAACAATACTTTGTTCATTCTACTAGCAGAGTTGATTCCCAGCCCTTTATTTTCTTTGGAAAGACAAATGACACTCCACTTAACTTTGGACGTCTTCTTACCACCTAGGTTTAGCCCATGCCATATGAAGTCTCTTATGTTTCTATCAATTTTCTTCAGAAGTCCTTTAGGAATAACTAAGTGAGACAACCAATAGATGTGTAGATTATTGAAGATTGAAATAACAAGTTGAAGTCTACCTCCATAAGACAGAAACATATTGGTCCAAGTAGATATTCTTGTTAAAACTTTATCAATGAGAGGTTCCTTAAGCTTCTTTGTAGAGATAGGAATTCCTAAGTAAATGGTAATAGGTGAATGGACAGACCAGCTTTAATAATCACCCTTGAGGAGTCATCAGGGCTAGGGCTGTTCAAGAAAACCCGCGAACCTGTAAACCGGACCTGAACTACATGAACCGAACTTATAAATAAGGTTATCCGAACCCGAGTTCAAGTTCGGTTCGAATCGAACCTAAAAAATCAGGTTCATGGTTCAAGTTCAGGTTTTTAACTTGCGGTTCTAGGTTAATTGAACCTAACCCTAACCAATAGCAGGTTAACTGAACCGAACCTAATTTATAGGTTTAGGTTTAAACCTGAACCTGAAACACCCAAAAAACCTATCATATATTTATATATCATTTACATAAATATTTTATTATTAACATTTTATTTGATAATTTATTTTTAAAAATAATAAATTGAGTTGTGTCTTTAAATCTATT
>JANITX010000010.1:28376589-28390112 GCA_027564395.1 Erythroxylum ulei | reverse complement strand
ATAACAACTTCTGGTAATCCCCAAACACCTTATTCTAATGCATCAAATCTCCCTAAGCCTCCTACCACCTCTTCAAATAAGAAACGATCTTGGGTTTGGGAACACTATATCAAGTCAGGTGAAGCTAACGATAAGGTTGGTGCATGTCAATACTGTAAGAAATCTATTGTTTGTAAAAAGAATAATGGTACTACCAGCCTGATCAACTACTTGAATAGATGTGTTAAGTATCCATATAACAAGCACAAGGAACCCAAAAGTGGACAAAAAAACTATAGAAGGAGCAATAGTAGAAAAAGTTGAAGATGAAGATGGCACATCACGTAGCAAGAAAGATGTAGGAAAGCACTTGCTAGAATGATTATTGTTGATGAGTTGCCTTTTCATCATGTAGAGCAAGAGGGGTTTCATGATTTTTGTGCAGATATCCAACCCAAATTTAAAGTTCCTTCTCGTACTAAAGTGACTAGAGATTATTATGCATTTTACTTAGAAGAGAGAAAGAAGATGAAGGAGTTTTTTAAGAAATTGCCTTCCAGGGTTTGTCTTACTATAGACACTTAGACATCATGTCAAAATCTCAGTTATATGTGTCTCATGGCACATTTTATTGATGATGATTGGAAATTATGCAAAAGAATTATAAAATTTTGCCCAATTTCTGGTCATTCAGGTGATACAATTGCTAAGGCTGTTGAGACTCGTTTGGTTAATTGGGATATTGAAAAAAGTATTCACTATAACAGTGGATAATAAAAGTTCAAATGATGTAGCTATTCAATACTTGAGAAAAAGAATTAATAGTCGGAAGGGTGGTGTATTGAAAGGTGAGTTCATACAAATGAGATGTGCTGCTCACATCTTAGGTTTAATTGTGAAAGAAGGGCTGTCAGAATTGGGTGATTCAATCATTAGGATTCACAATGCAGTGAAATATGATCGGTCTTCTCCTGCTAGAATGGCAAATTTCAAGTCTTGTATAGAAAAAGAGAAAATAAACAGTAAGAGTATTGTTTGTCTAGATGTTGAAACAAGATGGAATTATACTTATTTAATGTTAGAGTCAGCTTTGAAATTTCAGAAAGCATTTGATTTATTGGAGAGTCAAGCTTCTAAGTATGTTGAAGACCTTTCTGAAAAGAAGAATAGCAGAGGTGAGAATAAAAATAATAAAGGTGTTCCTAATGAAAGTGATTGGGAGTACGCACGTAACTTGCTGCCTTTTCTTTCTATCTCTTATGATACTACTTTAAAATTGTCTGTCTCTCATTATGTAACTGCTAATGAGTACATGAAAGAAATTTTTGGCATTGGGATGGTTATTTCAAAGAGATGTGGACTTGGTGATTTTAGTGCAAAAAACATGGCTTTGAGGATGAAGAAGAAGCATGATAAGTATTGGGGAGATGTTAATATCAACTGCATGTTGTTTATTGTTGTCGTTCTCGATCCACATTGCAAATTGAAGTATGTGAACTTTGTGATTGGTAAAGCATATGATGATGTCAAATCTGAGCAGTTGTGTGAGAAAGTAAAAATTACTTTAGATTTGATGTTTGATTTCTATCGATCCTCCATGTCTTTTCCTATTGCACAAACACGCATCCAATCTCAAGCTTCAAGTGATAGGAAGTTGATAACGTCAAGGATGTTGCAACATTTTTGGATAATATTTTTGAAGAGTAGGAAGCTAGTTAAGCAAGTGGGGAAACCAAAAGTGAGCTCGATAAATATTTAGCTGAAGATTGTGAACCCAAAGATAAGACTTTCAATATCTTGAGTTGGTGGAAATTAAATTCTACTAAGTATCTAGTGCTTGCTTCAATGGATCGAGATGTTTAGCTATGCCTGTATCTACTATTGCATCTGAGTCGGCTTTTAGTACAGGAGGTCGAGTGCTTGATTCATTTCGTAGCTCTCTTACTACAAAGATGGTGGAGGCTCTTATTTGTAGACAAGATTGGTTGAAAAAATCACAAGGTTCTCTTTACGTGGAAGAGAGACTTGAAGAACTTGCGCAAATTGAATCAGGTAATATAATTTACTTTATCTTGTTTAAATATACAAATAAATAAAAGAATTATTTTTTCAATTAAAAAAAATAACGAGTTTAACTCTTTTTATTCTTTATTTTCTACAGATGTGGCTTCATGTATAACAGTGGATCATCCTAGCATCCTATTCGAAGAATAATTCTTTAATAATTTATCTCTTTTTTTTTTCTAGTGTGGATCTTTTATAAGACATTGTTTGACTTATTTTTACTTTGCTTGGGTTTAACATAGTGGATTAATCTTTGATGGATTTTATATGCATACTTTTATGAATAATTTGTATATGTTTTTACCAAATATGTTTATAATTTTTTGTTATATATATTGATATGAATAGGTTCTAGTTACCTTGGAAACCGAACATGAAAATAGGTTAACCGATCCTATAGGTTTTTTAGGTTTAGGTTTAGGTTCAGGTTCGTGAAATTGTCAAAGCTGACATTCAGGTTCAGGTTCAAGTTAGTTATGAACGAGTTAGGTTATCCTACCATGAACACTCCTAATCATGGCTTAGCTTAAATAGACAAGCAGAGCTTTTTTAAGGATTAAATCTCAGCCCAGAAACTTATTGGAATCTAAGATAATCTTAATTGAAGAAATGTCATTAGCATATAACATGAGTAAATCATTTGTAAAAGAAAGTTGAGTAATATTGAGCTCTCTATAATGATAATGGTATATGAAAATTGGGCTTTCATTAGTACACATCTGTGTGATTATTTGAAGAACTTCTATAGTGATCACAAAAAGGATACTGATGATGTGTAAGCATGAATCCAATTAATAAACCTACTAGGGTAACTAAAAGTATGGAGAGAATTAATGATGAAACCCCACTTCACAGTAACATAAGCTTTAGTTAAGTCAATTTTGAGAGTACAACTTCTAACATGTTCTTTATGGATGTAGTCTCTAAATAAATCTTGAGCAAGCATTATGTTATTCCCTATACATCTACCTAGAACATATGCACCTTGACTAGGATTAATGATACCAGGTAGAGTAATCTTCAATCTATTAGTAAGAATTTTAAAGATTATCTTATATAACACATTGCAATAGGCAATATGTCTGTAGTCATTTAGTTTCTTAGGATTAGAAACTTTGGGCATCAAAGCAAGAAAAGTTTTATCGACTTATTTTAGTAATCTGCCACTTCTAAAGAATTCCTGAACTATTTTGACCACTAGAGCTTGCAAAGATTCCATTTCTCTTGAATTAATCTAGCATTAAATCCATATGGCCCAGGAGACTTATCTAGAGGAAAAAAGAACAAGTCTTCCTTTATCTCTTCACTAGTGACTTCTTTGATTAAAGAAACTTCTTGTATATGATTGATTGAACCAACCATTTGACTAACCAGATAGCTAAGGAGACTTGTAGTGTGCATAAAGATTCCATTTATTGCATAAAAATGACTTCTGGCCATCCTTTTCATCTCCTCCTGATCATATATGTCAATACCATCTCATTCTCAGGACACAATCTTGTTTCTATTTCTTCTTCCCTGAATCACATTAAAAAAGTAATCGATATTACTGTCACCATGTTGCATCTATTGAATTTTATACTTCTGTTTCAATTGTTCCCTGTATTCTTCAATGGATTGCAAATACCTACTCATGTCTAATTTCTCTTTTAACTAAAAGAGTGTAATTGGTAGGATCCATGGCCAATTGCTTTTAAGTTAAAGATAAATTCTTAAGGGCTTGTACTTTACCAAATTTCAGAGGGCCTGAGTTGTGCTTGAGGAGTTTAACACATTTTGCTTTTATGAATTTCAGCATTTGAACACACTTAAATGATTTAGATCCCTATAACTTCAATCCAACAACATGTGTAATAATTGATTCAAGCTTAGCGTGTTTAAGTAAAGAGTTGAAGAACCTGAAAGGAGATCTTCTCTTGATTGAGTTGCTTGATAGACACACCTTTATTAATGTATGACCAGAGAACAAATGGTCCTCAAACTTCACATAGTTTTCTATTAATTGAGATAACCATCGACTATTAACTAAGTGTTTGTCCAACTTTCTTTGAATTAACTTATAGCCCTTTTGATGATTGCTCCATGTGAATATAGGTCCATAAATCCTCAGATCAACCAATCCAAGAGAAGCAGTCAATGTAGCTAGTTCTTTAACATCAACATGAGATACTTTCCTTACACCTAAGGATTCAGAAGGAGAGAGTAGATAGTTGAAATCCCCTGCCACCATCCAAGGCATGGACATATTTAAATAAACAACATGCAATTCTTTCCACAAGTCGTCTTTTTGAAATTCCCAATTAGCAATATAAACAACTGTTATTACAATAGGAATGTCAGGATATCTTAGAACAATCTCACAGTGAAGCAATTGGTCAGTACTGTACCACTTAGACATAGACAAATAGGTAGGATCAGTAGCAACTATAACCCTTCCAATAGGGTGTTTTGAATGGTTGCTAAGAGTTATTTAATCTGTAAGTATGGATTTCAAACCATTTTGGAAAGGATCTTCCTTAATCTTGGTTTCCTTTAAACCAACAAGCTCGACTAGCTTTAATATAATCTTTTAAAGCTAGTCTTTTATTGGGACAATTAAGTCCCCTTACAATCCAAATGGTACAAATCATTTGGAGTGTGAGGACTTAGTCCTTCTCCTGAATATTCTACTTCTAATCACTGTTGTTTGCCATTCCTCTTGTTGCCGATTAGTTCCATTACAACTAATATTATTTTCTAGAATAATAGATCCAGGAGTTACTACTCTGTCATCTTATGTTGCTTTTGCTTCCTCACACTTTAAAAGTGAAGAGTTCTCTATATTCTCAGCTTCTTTAGCATTGTAATAATGATCATTAGAGCAGATAATTTGCTACACTTGTGTAACTCCTTGATTATGCGAGCTAGCCATTTATTGAGAGGTACCATGAGTTGAAACTATTAGCTTGCTTCCATTTTATGCATCATCTACATGCTCATCAACAAGTACTTCAATTTGATTATGAATATTCACATCTAAATTAGTCTCATAAGCTTTAACCTGATTTGTAGAATTCTTTTCCAGCTACCAGTTTCTGTAACTTCCACCTGACCCGCAATGGTATTTTCCAAGCTCACAATTTCTGTAACTTGTGAGTTATGCATTTGTATAAAATTTTACCTATAGCTTGTAAAGAATCAAACTTCAATAAATGTTATTTTTCAAATTTGCCTTCCTTTTTAATATTTATTTTAGGGATTCACATTTTGGTGACAGGTTTAGCATACAGCTTCCAAGGATAGGAAAGCAAAATCTTGTCTTTAACTAGCTCTCCACTCGAATTAAACTTCATTATAGGTATGCTGTCTGCCATCATCTTCTTATGAATACAGATAACTTTTCTTCCAGTTTGTTTCTGCCCACTGTTGCACCACAAGGAAGGCAATTTTGTTTTTCAGAAAGTAGCTTACTAAAGAAGAATTCCACTTGTTTGTACCTTGTAGAAGCACTTTAGCTAGTGTGGTGACTGGACCTTACTTTGAATAGCTAAAAAATGCAGCTTACCAAATGAATCTAGATCTACCATTACATAGCTCCAGATTTGCTTCTCTGGCTTTTGGGACAAAGAAGCTTACTGGAAAGTGAGAGGAAGAAACTCCTCACTCTCCAATCGAAGATCTTAGGAAGATGTGGAACCGAGTGACATTTACCAATAATGGTAAACTGTCAGTACCTGAATTTTTTGATGGCTAAGACGGACTTCCAAAAGAGGTAAAGAAACTTGGTTCAAGCCAGGAAAGAAGAGAGTCAGGCAAGGTAGAGTTGAAGCCAGGCAAGAAGAGAGGCTAGAAGGAAGAGTTTCTGAGACAGAGAGGGAGTGAGAAGTGAGGTGAAAACACAAGGAATCATAGAGAGACACCATGACAAGGTAGTGAGAAGGAAGAGGAATGAGCACGTACTAAGAGAGCCTTTTTTTTTTTCCAGGATAATGATTCTTAATAAATAAGAGGGTTTTAACTAGGTCGTGATACAATATTGGTACAATTAAGTTTGACCTAAATTTTTAATAGAAGTCTTAAGTCTATATTCGACTTGATTCAAGAAATGAGTTTTACTTTTAAATCATGATATCATATTTATAAAAACTTTTAAATTTAAATTACTAAAGTAAGAAGCTTTAAATTTTAGTTCAATTTATAAATTTGCATCTTTTAAATTTTTTAATGATTATATAAAATATGTCAAGAGCATTTAATCTTTTATTAAATAAAAATAATATTCAGAAAGTTTATTTTAAAATTAAAACATATTCTCTGACAACTTTATGTAAAATAGTAGTCATGATTTAATATTAAAATATTTATATGAATATATTAACTATTTTAGAATTTCTTTAATAGTACTATCTTTAATAGTACCATATGCCTTCTATGAACCTGGGACTATTTCCAATTATATGACTAACGACTACCAGTGGCACTATCTCTATTCATATATGTAACTAATTAACGTAGCTATAAGATTCACACATACACACACATATATAAATATAAAGATTATAATTAAGAGAGGCCTGCAACTAATATTATTCATGCAGTTTGGGAATCAAAAGAAACTAACAATATCCATGCAGTTCGGGACGTGAAGAGTGCTTTCCACACGCCCTTGGTTATTTAATATAAGCAGTTCCATAATTAAACAAACTAAGGAGCAACTTAGGCACTCCCTCCCGCCACCTAATTAATAGCTATATGGAGTCCCACTTCCATTTCAAGCCTTCACTGCTTCCTGAATACGAACACTCTAGCTCAAGCAGCAGAAGCTTGAAAACCTGAGATACCAAGTCCATAAAATTACTTTGTTTTAAACAACTTGTGAAAGACAAAGAAAAAGATCACTTGGTCATGAAGCTTAAAGTATTAACTACTACAAATAAGTAATATATATATAATTGAAGAGCTTGCAGGTGTATATTTATGTATATCAACCTGGTCTACTCGAAGAACCAGTAGTAGGCGTCCTTCTTGGTCTCTCTGAGGGCCAATGGGACATAGGTCTTAGGATCAACGCTTGCTCTCTTAGCTCTAGGTTTTTTGGCAACTGGGGGCTCATTATTTTCAGGTTGAGAGCTCTTCTTTGGAGGAGTTGGCGGTGAGGGGCTTGGCGTTGGAGGCATCATGGCTTTGGCCTCCTCCAGTCTGCAATGTCATGAATAATTTAGGAGTAATATATGTTATATATCATCTCAAGAAAAAAAAGAGAAAGATTCAGAATATATGTTGATATTATCCGCATATAACCATGTTTTGTACAAAACTGAAACAAAAAATTAGCAAGAATGAAATACAAGAAGTGTTAAGTGATGTTTCACCATAATAGCTTAAGCCGTTATGTGAGACTAACTTAATTGGTTTTATATATTTACTAACACATCCTCTTAAGTGAAAGTTCTTTAAGTTTGAAATTTACGCAGACTTACTTTACCTTGTGCTGAATAATAAGTGGACGGTAGGATTTAAACTCACGACCACTTGATCACAAAAAACTCTGATACCATATTAAGTGATCATTTTATCACAATAATTTAATCTATTATATGAGGTCAACTTAATTAGTTGTATATATTCACTGACAAAGTGAACCTAGCCTATATATGTATGGAAAATAGTATAAGGAATCTCACTCAAAAGCTGCCCTATTGCGTAGGGCAACTACAAGGAGTAAGTTTTGAGTTTACCTTGCCAGGTCAGCTGGTGAAACTTGACCCCTTGCCAAGTTGAAGCTGAAACAAAAGGCAGAAAGAATCACTCAGGTTATTACTTATCTCTTCAGGGTCAGACGAACATGGATTCTTGCATTGTACTTTTTTTCTTTTTCTTTTACATTAGCTATTATTTCTTATCACAAAGAAAGCAGATGATCTGGTCAGAATAACCTCTCATTGAGCTCCATTAGATAATCCGAAGCGAGATATGGAGGTGCCTGGTAATTGCGCAGTTCCCTTCGAGCAATTTCCTCCATTTGATTATCTTCATAGACAGCCTACTCTTACAAAGAATAAAACTCTCTCTCGTTACCACTCAATACAAAGAGAGAAGCACATCCACTTCAACTTAGCGTTTTATTTTACCTATCTAATCACAGCATGCGGGGCTTTAAATTGTTGCCACAACACAAAATAAGAGCATAACTCGTCATTCATAATTAAAACTTTTAATTTGCATGGAAGTTCAATCGCTAAATTGATGTTTCTGCTATATAAGCTAGATTTCTGAGACAAACCCTAGCTAGATTGTCAGAGAACGTTACTCCTTCCATATCCAAACCAAAGATTTCGAAAACTACCAAGATTTCAAGACGTCATAGAAAACTGAGAAGAGTTAAAACCTTGTAGGAGTCGGTCTCTAAATCAAAATCGATGACAATTCCCATTATGATTACGCCATTGACATTCTTCATTATAATGGTTCCAATCTCAAGTGCAGCTTCATCCAGGATGCGACGATCCTGAAAGTATTAATGAAGACATATCAATAATTAGCGCAATACAACCCTTGACAGCTCCACATATTAGGGCTACAAAGGAAGCAAGTTGGTGCACTTACATGTTCCTCCTTATCTATGCTGAGAGCAGCAGACAGTGATCCGAATCCATTGAATGGGACGTTCGAGGACGAAGCCATTGACTCAATGGATCCTTCTGATTCAAAGAAGAAAACATGTTATCCAGTAAAATAACAAGCACGAGAGTGATAGAATTATTTAGTTAGACTGCAGACAATTAGAATTGGTGATAGAACACGCCCATATATACTCGTTTCTCCACTAGATATTCAAACGGAACTTTGTGGATATGTTAGTCTATATGGAAATTAGACATCCATAGATGTAGATGAACTCAAGCTATAACCTTGAGTATGATCATGTGCAGGAGCTTATTATGAACATCTTGATAACCAAATAGGTGAATGTAACTTCCAGGAAAAGTTATGGTTGAAAGTTGAAACTATGTAATCTCCATTTCAGCGTCAAGAAGACCAACCATATATAGTCCGATAAGTTATCCTTAATGGTTGTGACTTGATGCAATCTGTTCTCATTCTTTAGTAAATTAAGTTCTCTTAAGGAGTGAAATTGGTGTTGATAAGTTGAAGCAAGGTATATAATATAAATAATCTAAGAACAATACAGACTTGGTTGCTTAGAGTGAATTAAGAACATTCTTTTAATTTAGAAAAGGCCTATTAAAAATTTTATGTTAGGTGGAATGCTTGAAAGGGAAAGGACAGATACACTTTAAACTATTGCCAAATTTCATAAACACCTCTTGATCTTTCAGTCCCACTTCTTCATTTATTAATTAGTTGTAAGGATACATTGATGGCAAGATAATCTCTAAAATGACTCCATTTTGATTATGTACTACATATAAATCTTCTAATTCAACTATAGTATATCGGCGTTTCCGACTTATGTCTTATTGAAATATTAGAATTTCACAACAATCGATATTCAAAACTAATAATCTTGGGAAACGAAAAATAAGTGAAAGGTTAAATCATGAGGTGTCTATGAGTTATAACCAATACTTATTGGTCTTATTTATCTTCTTGTGTCTTCTTCCACTAGTTTAATTGTTTTGTTTGTCATCACAAAAGAATTTGAGAATGAGAAAGATGACAATGGTTAAAATATGTTAGAAACAAAAATAAGGGTATCTCTTTATCCATCAAGGTTTAAATACTAATAGAAAAATAAAACAAAAATATGTAAAAGTATAAATAAGTATAAATGACTATGTGATAGCATTAGTAAGTGAGTTTAAAATCCTAAACAAAATTGGAGTAGAAGTTTTAGTAAAGATCTCATAATTTTACAATGAAAGACTAATTTTTTTTATAAAAATGATAAGACTATTTAATAAAATTGTATTAATTTTTGTCGCTAGTTCGTTATTGTTCTCTAATTAAAGTAAGTAATCGTTAACAAGTACGTTATCAATTAAAAATTAGTTCCGTACGTAGATACTTGTTTTAAATATTCGTTCCAAAACAAACGGAATGATATGATTCTAAAAAAAGTCTTTCGGAACATTCTTAGAAAAAAAAACGCATAATCTTATGATCAAGGACATCCAAATGTCTCATCATTAACACTTGATGTTATTACTTTACAAATATTTATCTTGTTAGGATATTATTATACTTTTTGTAAGAGGTTGAAGAGAAATTTTGCAAGAAAAACTCAATTAAGGATATTCTTGACAAAGATTATCATTTTTTAAAAAACTCAAAATCAATTTGCACTTTCTTAATTACAAAAGAAATCGAACTTAGTTTAACCAGAAAAAAAAAAGCACAAAAAGAATCATGAACGACTGAAATTTTATAATCACAAGTACATTGATGAGGTAAGAAAAAACAGGAAAAGTAGAGAAAAAATAAAGCCTCAAAATCACAGAAAAACAGTTAAATAATAGCTCAAAATCCGACATCAATTAGACAAGGTTAGATCTCACCTCTTTGCATTCTTTTCTTACCAGATGATCCCTCCATTTTTCAGATCTGTAAAAAAAATCATTAGACTAATCAATCAAACCTTACACATAATCAAAAAGTAACAGCTAAAGCACAGCATCGGTAAACGAATCTAAGAAGCAACTACAACCTTAAGAAAACTCTCAATTGCAAGCTAATAGCAGTGAGTGAAAAGCTGCTTGGCACAGTGTGGGGGTGTGAAATTATGTGTGTGTGTATATATAACGACTAAACCTTTAGGGGGTTACGCTTGAGGCTGGGTTAATGAACGACACCTGCTCTTAGATTCGTCCTTAATTTCACTACCTGACAAAAAAAATACATATTTTAAAGTTTCATTAACTTTGGCGGTAAACCAGAGTCTAAGGTGTGCAATTGTGCCCCCGTAACCAAAAGGAACATAGCCAAAACCACAACCGTAGTTAATGTTGTGTTTGGTTCTTGAGGGCCACTGAGGGAGGGTAAACACAATCAAGTGAGCTGCCATATACGGGAGATCTCAGCCACTGTGTGCTTAATTTGGCACGAAGAAGAACCCCCACAATATATGATGTGTCAATCAGTACTCAAACACGAGTCATGAGTGGCCGGTTGGTGTGTTAGGATAAGTGTTAAGAAAAATAGGACAAAATGAACCTTAAATGTTTTAATTAGAATTGTTATAATGTTATTGGACAATGGACTTTAATTTACCAAGGGTGGTGTGCTTTCTTACAATTAATTTCAGTTGGTATAGTCATGTCATTGTTAATTATGCTGTTAAAATAATGTATTAGTTGCAGTTGAATGCTTTTTTTTTTTTTTTTTTTTCTTTTTGTTTTTATATTTTGAGAGCTTACATTAAACCTTAGTAGATCTTATGAAAATTTATGCTGAACCGAAAGTCAAGAATATTCTATTAATTGTAACAAAAAATGCATTGGATAATATATAAGAAAAAGTGTAGTCGAAATAATTAATAAAATGGTGTTATTATAGGTGTAAGACAACAACCATTTTTTGATTAGACACCAAAATGAATGACATATATCGTTTAAAATTTTGAGTAAGGCAATTGAATAATCTCAAATTATAAAAATAATATATAATAATAATTTGAGTCTTTATAAAGCATTGTGGTGTTATAAGTGTAAGATATATATATTTTTTATTAGATATAACGAAGTGAATAATGTTGTTTGGACTTTGGTCTAAAGCAATTGAACAATTTTAAATTATAGCAACAATGTTGAATGAATATAATAATAGTTTGAACCTTTATAAAGTAATCAATTGATTTTTTAGGCAATAATATCTAACAACAAAAATGCTAATTTATCCTTTCATTAGCAAAATATCTTGCTTGTAAAGGCAACAAACTTGAGTTATAACATATTTTACTTGTAAAGACAACAAACTTATAGTTATTTATATGCAAACCTTTATTGTTTCGATATAGACAACATATTTTACTTGTCAACACAACATATTTTACTTTATTGAAAATTATTGTTGTACTAAAATTATAAAAGACAAAAAAATATGTTAAACTAAAGTAACAAATTTTCATCTAAAATGCAACAACAAAATTATGATATAAAGGCAATACTTTTCATTTATTAAGCTTTAGATTTGTAAAAATAAATAAAATTATATTAAAAAATAAATAATCACGGACAACCAACCCCTTGAAACTATCGTAATATTCATTAAGATAATAATATATACTATTAGAAATAGCCATACATATATTAATGTATACCTTAAGATATGTACTGTCAAATGTTGATAACCAAAAAATTGTATTTATATATGCTATCATATACTCCATATGGACTTCTAGATTTCAACTTTTAATAGATCCAAAATAAATTAGCTAAAGATTATTAGATAAAATATGCAACTATATTATCTTTCTCTAGCCATAAGAATATAAGTGCATTAATCAAAATAAAAAATAAAACTGGCATGTATGAGCATACTCTAAAATCCTTCATAAGTACCTCTTCATCTACTTTTAATTATCACCTTCCTAAAAAACAACGAATAGATTAGATTTATTATAAAAAAATTATGCTCATAAATAATTTAATAAATCTAAAAATTAAAGTACCAACCACACTTTTTTACGACCTCTATTTAATCAAGATAATTAATGTGGTTTAAAAATTAACAACATAAAGATATAGTTTTCCTTTAAAAAGTTAGAATGTAGGAACTTTTCAATCCATATTGGGTACACTATATTTGCAAAAGGGAAAATAAGCAAAAATTATTTGCAATTAATCTACAAGATGGTATACAATAAGTGTGAATTAAGGAACTTTGTCATTTACAGTATGTTTGGTTGAAGGGAATAGCAATTCTATTCTTTTGCTATGCCTAGGTTATTATTAAACCTGCGTTTGGTTTCTACCAAACACAGAATAGGTAATCTTCCAAAATACCTATTCTTAAAGTTTGAAGAATAGATAAAACTTCCCTCAATCTATCTTTATATGTTCGACGACTATCTATTCTTTTCGAGACAAATTTTTCCTTCTCACGTTAAGCCTCCCGAAACTTCTCCTTCTTTGACGTCTGACAAGCCTCCCTCCCGAAACTGACTAGGCTCTTCTTCAAGCTCGTAATTCTCTTCTCCAGTTCGTGATTTTTGTCTTCTGTGAGTAGCTATTTTTGTAAAAAGAAAGCGTTAGTTGGAGAAACAGACATCATATGATTCACAAAATTATGATACTTGTTTGAGTGTTTATGGATGGTAGGGTCTGGAGAGGGAATCGCATTTAATGTGCTATAGGATCGATTAAAAATTGTCTCTTGTTCTCGCTACACTCGCTAGCCGCCTTCTCCTTCATTATCTGTTTCTCGTTCTATCTCTATCATTTAATGTGTTGTAGGATTGATTACAAGATTGGAAGGCTCACAAGAGCTAAAGAAGTGGGTCAGAACATTGTTATTGATCTCGAGTTTGCCCATCTAATGAC
>JANITX010000010.1:28364857-28376489 GCA_027564395.1 Erythroxylum ulei | reverse complement strand
CTAATACAACCAGAGAATGACAAACTTATCGAGATAACGAAAAGATTTTATAAGAGTTTCTCTAAATCCAAAAGAAGATCAACTAGGAGGACAAACAAAAAGAAGAGGTATTCTCTTTAAATGACCATTCTAATATGAAATATAAGAGTGTTAAATGATACTTAGCCAAGGATTGAAAATTTGCTAGATGTTATAATCAACTAAAGTACTCTACTTTTGTAACTATTAGAGGATCCTAAATTTGTTGGCAGATTCAGTGACTTATTGTAATGATGTCTGTAGCTTTTGCTAATATTAATATAATTCTTTTAATTTTAAAAAATATGTTTTGTAGATACTGTTAGAGGTCAGACATCTATACTACCCTAGTACTTCAGATGAATTAATGTCAAAAACAGTTAAAAGGGAGACAACACTAAATTGATCAAGTTTCAAAAAAGCTATATATTATGATTTATACTTTATTATATTTATTGTGTTATAAAATTTGAAGTGATCTTGACTTTCAGTAAATTAAATTAAAATATTCCGTTATTATTTTGTTGTATACAAGATTAGATCTCACTCTATTTCCAATAAGATTTTCCTTTAATGTATATATATTTCGTGTGCGTTTTATTTGATATTCCACGCGTTTTCCTAAGTACATGATTAGCTCAATTTCATGTACAACGAGATAACATAGAGAATCGGCCATTACACGACGAAATTGCAGTTTTTTTTTTTCTGATAAGAAAAGCATCAACAATTTGTTTGACTTAACACAAATGAAATTACCAAACTTCTACAAATCAGTTGGGCCTTGGCCGTCCCTAATCTGAATGGGTCTCTTTCCTTCAGCTAAAAAATGTGACTTCTTCCATGAATATTAATTGTTGTCTCGTCCCTTTGTCCGTTTCAATATAGACTTACTTCCACGAATCTTTCTACATTGGAAGGTATCATCTTGTAACAAAGTCAAATTAAGTCAAACAAAGTTGTCTGAGGTCATACATATTACTTCCATTTAGAAGTAGCACCGATTTGGAACCTCCTTCAGGATTTGAAGAAAAACGGGTCCTGTATATAATCATGACAGAAAGTTTATAATGATTTGGGGAAAAACATTGTTGAAGAACAAATCTTAAGTTCAATGGTATATTGGAATAAGGAATATAATGAGCAACAGTTTGGAGGAGCAATTTTAAATGAAAAATGAAATTAAGAAGGGTTTAATTGGAGATCAACATCATTATAATTTAAACGAATATGCGCATATAATTAATTAATTAATTATCCATACAAGTTTACATAATTTTAAATTGTCTGAAAGCCAGGTAATGTTTTATTAATCATTGAACTTTCTAATTGGTATGCCTAAGTCAAAGAAAGAACACTTCAACCTGGGTCTACAGCTACTCACACGCGTTTGTGTTTCAGTAACGACAACTCCGCTTTCTTTTACGAAATCGATTCATATTTTTCTCCACCTATACATGCCACCTCAAAGTCAGAATCATCTTCACCTACTATCCTCCGCTTCCTTAGCTCGCGCATATTGATATACAGCTCAACTCACTGGTCACTTTTGACCTGGTCTCTTATAAGTTAGATGGCTGTTTGGTTGAACAGAATGTCTATTCTATTCTTAGCATATTTTTATTCTATTCCTTAAATTTGTGTTTGGTTAGAAATAAATACAGAATAACTAATTATTAAGAATATGTATTTTGATAGTTTGAATAATAGCTAATACTAATTCCTACTTATTTTTATCTATTCTAAGAAAACGTATTATTATCTAAGATAACTTTATCTTTATACATATTAATAATAAAACAGAAGAAGAAGAAAATTAATAATAATAAAAAATTTAATAATAAAAATAAGAATAAAATTAATTGATAAAATTAATAATAATAAGTAGAAAATTTATAATTATTATTAATAATAATAAGAATAATTAATAAAATAAAAATAAAATTAACAACAACAACAATAACAATAATAATAAGGATAATAAGGATATTTTAGTCTTTTTGTTAGTTATTCGTTTGTCATTCCAAGTTTATATTTTCAAACCAAACATTAGCATAGAAATTCTTTATCTATTTCATTCCTTGAACCAAACAAAATATTATTCATTCTATTATATTCCTCATCATTTCTATTCCTAAGAATAACTATTTTATTCCTTATCTATTCCATTCCTTGAACCAAACAGCTGATAATGTTCTTCATATTGATATGCTAGATTTGGAAGAATAGAATACTCCCTTCTTAATTAACTAAGTGCAATCAGTTTACAAAGCAAGTCTATGTTAGTGGTGTTTGGCTTGCAAAGCTAAAATTGAATGAGAGAACATTTGTTGCTTCATTCCTTATCTATCTACTTTATCTTGTTCATATTGCCTTTTCATTTCTAAGTTTTCAAATTTTATTTGTTTTAATTTCGTTCTTATTCTCTACTTTTTAGCTTCTACTTTCTAGTTAATCTCTTCTTTTATTGCAATCTTGATGGCCTACAAAAACTCATTAAGAACTTTGTAAAAGGTCTCACTCATCATATTATTTTCTTTCATGCTAGATGATTTCGCACCCTTTCTAAATAGTTAATTACATCCAAGCCTTATCACTCCCATATCAGGCACAATTTCATCAAGTTATTGATTATCATTTTATTTTTGCACTTCTTCAATATGAGCTTAAAAAAGAAAAGTAGTATGTTACTTCTGTTATCAAATTGACCCCTAATGAGTATGATTATAGGTTTACGGAAAACAAACCATAATGAAAACACATATATTTCAAATAGGAAACAAACAAAATTGCAATCACACTAATGAATGCATGCACTGTATATAATTACAAAGAAATATTGTCACTCCAATTACACTAGAAATAACTTATTTTGACAAAAAGAATAAAGCAATAATAAAAAAACAAATGGAATGAAATCTAAGTGACATAAGTGGTATAACAACATAATAGGATCATAAGTATAGGCAATGAGTAAAAATTCTAGGTATCCCATTGAAAGTAGGAACAACACAAAATTATTACAAGACAAAATACTACTAACAATGCTCTCACTTATAGCTTTAGTAGATTGCTTATACATTTTTCCTAGCTTTCTTTTATAAGTTGTAAGATTATTTTAATATTAGAGAGTGAATTTTTATCCTCTTTTTCATTTGTTTATCCATGAAAATAATTCTTAATTAGAATTTAAATAATTTATAATATTTTGATTGTTTCTTGATAGATTATAACTTACTAAAGAACCTATCAATTTAGCGTAAATACTTACGGAACTCTTAGGACTAGTTATGTGCATTTGAGTTTGTTATTTTCTATTTCAAATATTTGTTTTAAAATTACTAAATATTGAAAAATTATATTTATTAGATATTATGAAACTAATTTATAAAAAGTACTAATAATTGTTATACCTTCACATTTGCATGGTTTCAATAAGCAATTAGCTCCTCAAAGACTTTTTTGCTTATATGGTTAGGATGATTGACCTTTATTTTTGCGTATGTCATACATTGATTGAAATGCTTTGACTTCACTCTAGACTTGTAAATTCTCCATACATCTCCAACAGTTTTCAAAGTCCATTATTTAACTTCAAGTGGAAAAATATATCTCTTTTGTAATGTAACCAATATTCATTTAAATTTCATAAATCAAATTGAAATGAGTAGTAACATGATCATTTCTTACATTAACATATTCCCAAATAGTTACATTGGCAATCTTACACTAATTAAGATGATATAGAGGTGCAAGATTTTGTATATAAGACACAATACCCAAGAAAAATGTGAATTTAGTTGGTATCAGCTCATGAAGACCAACTGCCTCGTCAAAATTAGTGAAAAATATTTGTTTACATTATTTCATGAATGTTGTATGAACCTCATTAAGCAAAGCTAGACCTCTATCCTTTTTCTTCACAAATTCTATATTCAAATCAATTATTAATTTCAATATACAATAAATGAATTATTTAAATAATATTATAAATTACCTTTGAAATAGGTAATAGTAATTTCTATCACATTCATTTTCTTATACTGAATTCATTTTTAGACGAAGATTAGAAGCTTAACACTCTACTAGATTTTCATGTAGTTCTGATTGTTTTGGTAGTTCTTGCCACCTTAAAAGAGTAAACTCTATTGAACAGTCTCTTCCCTTTCACAACATTTGGAAATTTAATCACCAAGATATCAATGCCTTCTTCATTGCATCTACTTACTTGTTCAACCTGTGGTTATTCCTTAATAAGTTTGTTTTGTTCTTTCCACCTTAAAAAGTTAGCAATACTACTTAAAGGATATACAGGTTATGGTCTGTCATTCTTTTTAGAGGATTGGTCCTTTCCTCTCCATTAAAATTTGTAATAATTAAAACCATGAAACAAGAAAAAATAAATTATAAGCTTATTTATCTATTTAATAATTAGAAAAAAATCTTTATTCATATTATGGGAAGAGTGAAATTTATTCTTTCTATGGTGATTATATGGAAACTAGATTTAATAGTAGAATAATCACATATATATACTACAAAAAAAAAAAGACAACATGCACCTGTTTATGGATAACAATTATAATTATTATTAATATATTTTTTTATCAATGATTTGGCCTTGCTCTTCATTATCCTCCAAATGCTCTTTCTCTCCATATGACAAGTCAGGTGAATCTTTTAGTTTAAAGACAAAAGTCTTCTTACGCTGCTTTCTTGAAATGTTTGTTATATATATAGTGCAATAAACTTAATCATATATGTTTGCTTATTCACTTTTTGTCATTTTAAAGACCTATAGCAATAAACAATGTTGTTGTTAATAACCATATTTACATATTTAGATTAGTAAAGTTTATTTAAACATATCTTAATGAAAAATAGTTTTTGAATAAAAAAGAAAAGTAACTAAGACCTTCTATAACAAATTATTGATCAATATCCATCTAATCCCGATCAGCGTCATCAAAGTCTAAATTATCTTCATATTCATCGTTTTCTTTTTCAGTATTTAAGCTATTTGGAGGTATGTCAACCGTGTTTATAAGTAGATCTTTTCTAAAACAATTAGGATTTATGTTACCTTCATTTCTAAAAAAATCGTTAACATAGTTATTTGGTTTTCTACAATATATTTCTTTAACATTTTTATTGTCATCCAAAGATACATCAAATAAAAACCTTTGTACCTTCTTCTCAACATAATGACTAACTTCCTTAAGACAATCAGTTACATAAATACTTGATTTACTTAGTTGGCTAATACAAAAGAATCTTCTATATAACATAAAATTTTGAAGTTTACCTAAGTAGACTTATAGTCACCTTTGTTCTTTTAAAACCAAAAAAAATTTGAACAACGCTACACTAAACTATCCCAGGTAATCCCATTCAATATTTTCTTCTATTGAGCTATAATAATTCATATTTCCAAGTGTTGGAATTTGGTCTTAAGAACTTGCAAAACTCGAAGTAACATGGTCAAAGACAATTTATTGTTTTGACTCTTACATCTTGTATTCCATTTATAGTTATGGACTTGTATCCATTAATAATATAACATATATTTTACTTTTCCACATTATTGGGGCCTTATAAAACCAATGAATATGATTTATCTTGAAACTACTAAGGAAACTCATTACAATTATCTTGTGTGCTTCCCCATCAACTTCTTTTATTATGTATAGCTTTCAAAACGTGATGTTTCCTAAAAGGAATGATATAATTATTATGGTGGGAAAAATAAATTGATCTTGAGATGACTAAATAATATATTTGTATCTTACCTACAGTACTTTATAACTCTTTGTCATATAAATTAATAGAATGTATCGATGAGCTTGATATAAAATATTTAAGTATAAATTAACTACTTTGCCTTTCTATTGCCCTTTCCCTCCAACAGGATGTCCAGCTTTTGAAAAATTAAAGATGACGATTCAATAAGATTTGCATTTTCATTGTCTTTCATGTATATATATATATATATATAATATTTTTCTCACATTATGATGCATATAAATATAACAAAATATCCACACTCTTTGGATAAGTATCCTTTTGCTATAGACTCTTTTGATTGATTTTTTTTATTATGAATAATTTTTTTAACTTATCAAAAAGCCTCTCAAAAAATTATATAGAGTGATAATGCACCAAGCCATTAAATTTGATTTGTTTAGTAAATGAATAGGCAAATGGGCCATGATGTTAAAGAAATAAGGTAGAAATATTGTTTTAAGTTGATATATTACTTCCGTAATTTCCTTTTCTAGTTACTTAAGATCCCTTAGCTTAATGATTTTACTACATAACCCTTTGAAAAAAGCACCCAGCCTACTCAAAATAATTGCAACCTTTTCTGTAGTGTTTTCCTAATAAAAAATTGAAGTAAGTATTACATAAAAATGTGACCAATATAACTTTTATACTATGATATTGTTCTCTTACTAACATCAAAATATTATGCAACATTTGATGCACAACCTTGTAGCAGTTTCATATTCTTCATAATTGAATAGAAGTTTTCTTCCTCTTATGAGGTTATGTAAAAGCAAGCTTAAGCTGGTGACATATCAGAGTCATCTACTTTGATAAGCTACAAATATTTTATAATCCTTATTTCACTCAAATCAAATCTTGCATTAAGATAATCTTTTGACTTACCTAAAATCTCTGATAAAATTTTAAGAACATTTTCACATACGTTTTCCTCAATGTGCATCATATCTAGATTATGTTAGCCCCAATTATGCTTTTAGTAAATTAATTTGAAAAATGTAAACCTTGTCCTACAAGAATCATCACTTAGTGTTTTGTTTTTATTTTTTGTATTCCCAAGCACATTATGATACTCATTAATAAGCTTTAATACATTAGATCCTGACAAAGAAATTGATGATTCTCCCATCTCTAAATCACCATTGAATGATCTCTTATCACACCTCTAGGGATGATTTATATCTAAAAATATTTGATGATAAAGAGAACAAGTCTTCCCATTATGTTTTAAATATTTACAACAAGTTTCATAATGAAGATTAGGGCATGCCAACTTTCCCTTTATACTCCATACAAATAATATTGCATATCCTAAAAAGCCACTAATTGTACATAACAAGGTTGTATGTATCTTAGTTGAAGAATCATATGTCTCTACCCAAATCTCCCACCAAACTCATTATCGTATATCCGTCTATATTATCGTATATAGACCTTCTATCAAACTCATTATCATCATCTACATCTATACTTGCATTAATTGATCCCTCCGCTTAAATTTCCAACCATCATATCACAAAGCAACTCCATCAATAATTAAATGATCATATACAATATTTTTTCTATACTAATACTAATTACAATGCTTTTTGCATGGAAACAAATCCCGTTCCCATGAGCCACCTTAGAAAATCCCTTTTAATAAGATGATCAGTTAAACTCATATATTCATCATTATATTCAGGAAAAATCATCTAATACCTATCTCTCTTTTTAACGGACATCTTACTATTCATCAAAGAGAATAAAAAATCTGCTTTGTATTATCCTTTGTTAAATGTATGAGAGGATATGATACATTGCTAATAATCTCAACTTGAATTTGAAGTTTTAAATAAGGTCTTGATAAGACAATGTAAGCATTTTAGTGAAACAACATAGAAACATAACATATAATATGTTAAACAATATGTAAGTAAAATTTTCAGTTAATGTTCTACTCTTGCAACAAGTTTCAATAATAATATCATTATATTGGAAACCACACTTTAAAATAAAACTAGTACAAATGCATGAAATTTTACTTTGAAAAAAGAAACTATGACCAACTACATATATAAATGTTAAAGAAACCAAATCAATGTGATTTCAAAATTTTGATAATCTTATAATGCTTTATGATGTCTAATACATAATAGGGAAAATATCATTGTGACACAATAAGCTAATTTGAATTGCTAGTAGATTGTCTAAGAGAAATGCATTTGAAGTATCCCAATAATAATTTTATTATTTTTGGTTTCTTGCTTTAATTATATGCAAATTAAATGCTTGACTAGTAATTTTATAATCTACAAAGACATGGTTAATGAACTTATATGTTATCGCTCTCATGAAAATAATTATTATTTTTTACTTGGGAAGTTATAATAGAAACATAGGCAAAGTAAATTATGTGGTCCTATTGTTATTTTAAATATTATTAAAATTAATTAAGGAATTTGATAATTCAGTTAGGGCCTATGGATTATTTTTCTATTATTGGTTATATTTATAATATTTTGTTATTGGCAAGGAAAAAAGACACATTGCTTTGATATAGTGAGACTATAATGTATCTATTTAGCGCTACTTATGTCAAGTTTTCTTTTCACATTAAAGTGCTTTAAGTTTCGTAAAAGATAAAAGTTACGAGGAAGACATTTGTTATTTCACTTTGAAATAAAAATGACGTTAGATCCAAGGTTTTGCCATCATCTTGCCAATATCTAGAATTGTATCCCAATCATTAGAGCAAGAGTTAGAATTGTAATTTCTTTAAAACTACAAAATTTGACTTTTATGTGTTTTTTAGTTATGAATTGGAGGTGCTTTCTTTCATTTTGTTTGTTTTAAGAGTAAAACGGTCCCTTCACACAAAAAAAGGAGGAACATTTGAGAGGAAATATAATTAGGACCTTACTTAGGGGGATAAAAAAGGACACAAGGAAAATGATTGAAGAGCAAGAAGCAATTCCTCTTCTCATATTTAAAATCTAAGATATCAAACAAAGTCATTTGGACCAAAATTTGGTATTTATATGTTTTGAATTAAGCCTAGTTTATAAATCATATCATTTGATATAATCTATACCTAAAAAACATTATTAGTACCAAGCTATTAAGTATACCAATTCTTTATGTTCTCACCGAAAGTTGTATAAAATGACTATAGAAACTTTTAGAAGACAAGAGTTATACTCTTTTAATGGTTTCTTATAATGCTTTATGAAAGAGAGCCTACACCTTTGTGTTTGGTTATATTGCTTTTTAAAACGTGAATGTGTTTTTAAAATGGAAAATTTATTTGTGATTATAGAGTTTTTTAGTTGATTTTAACTTGGATATACATCTTTTTGACAAGAATCATAACATAAAGGTTTTATGAATTTGAAAGAAATTGCAATGATAAACATTTTTATGGAACATGCAATGCCTATATTTGTATCAAGGGTCTTGGATTTATCAATACCTAACCTACTAAGATGTAAAAACAAATATTAACTAGAAAATCTAGAAAACGGAGTAGAAAACTTACTCTATTATCAACATAATCACCTTGAAAAGAAGCATACTTAAATTAAATTAGATAGGGAACACTCCTTTAATCTTATATTTATGAGATCCCACATTGGTTGGAGAGGAGAATGAAGTATGCTTTATAAGTATATAGATACCTCTCTCCCTAAAATGCGTTTTTTCAAGGCTGGGAAGAGCAAAACCGTGAGGGGTTTGGCCCGAGGGGCAACCCAAAGTAGACAATATCTATGGACAGGTGGTTGGGGCTGTTAAAAATAGTATTAGAGCTGGTTCCCGACCTAATGTGCCAGCATAGGATGCTGGGCCCTAAGAGAGGGGGTGGATGATGAGATCCCACATTAGTTAGAGAGGAGAACGAAATACGCCTTATAAGGTTATAAATACCTCTCCCCCATAGATGCGTTTTCTTAAAGGTGGGAAGAGCAAAACCGTGAGGGTTTGGCTTGAGGAGTAATTAAAGAGGACAATATTTGTGGGCGGGTGGTCTGAGCTGTTACAAATGGTATTAGAGCCGATACTCAAACCGTTGTGCCAGCTAGGCTGGGCCACAAAGAGGGTTGGGCCCTAAGGGGGTGGAGAGTGTGAGATTTCACATCGGTTGGAGAGGAGAACGAAATATGCCTTATAAGGGTATGAATACCTATCCCCTTAAGACACGTTTTCTCAAGGATGAGAAGAGCAAAACCGTGAGGGGTTTGGCCTAAGGGGCAACCAAAAGCAGACAATATCTATTAGTGGGTGGTCTAGGCTGTTACAACGGGTATCAGAGTCAGTTCTTAACCCGATGTGACAGCGTATGACGCTGGGCCCTAAGGGGGTGGAGAGTGTGAGATCCCACATTGGTTGGAGAGGGGAATAAAGTACGCCTTATAAGGGTATGGATACCTCTCCCTTACAGGCGCATTTTTCTCAAGGGTGGGAAGAGCAAAACTGTGAGGGGCTTGGAGTTCAAATCGGACAATATCTATAGGCGGGTGTTTCGGGCTGTTACAAATAGTATCAGAACTGGTACCCGAATCGTTGTGTCAGTTAGGCTAGGCCCTAAGGGGGGTGAAAAGTGTGAGATCCCACATCGATTGGAGAGGAGAACAAAGTATGCCTTATAACGATATGGATACCTTTCCCCCTAAGACGTGTTTTCTCAAGGGTGGGAAGAGTAAAACCGTGAGGGGTTTGGCCCGAGGGATAACTCAAAGCGGACAATATCTGTGGACGGGTGGTCTGGGCTATTATAAATGCCATCATAGCTAGTTCCCGACCCATTCTGCTAGCATAGGACGCTAGGCCCTAAGGGAGGTGGATGATGAGATCCCACATCGGTTGGAGAGGAGAATGAAATACGCCTTATAAGGGTATGGATACCTCTCCCTCATAGACGTGTTTTTTCAAGGGTGCAAAGAGTAAAACCGTGAGGGGTTTGGCTCGAGGGGCAAATCAAAGCGGATAATAACTGTGGGCGTGTAGTTTGGGCTGTTACAATATTCTCTTTTTTTACCTTAATTTGTCCTAAACAGAAAGAAACAATCATGAAAAAAAATCAAACACAAATTTTAAAAATTTTATTATCTTCAAATTCAAATCATGGTCCCAAAATTAAAGAAAAAATAAAAACCAAAAACCATAGATGATAAAGGTGAAAAATTTGTTAATTCGAAGCATGAGCAATAATACCCACCAAGACTTGCTATACCATTTACACTAAGAACCTATCCTAAAACAAAGATCCACAAAAGCAATAATACCCACCAAGACCTGCTATACCATTTCCATTGAGAACCTATCCTAAAACAAAGATCCACAAATAAAGTCATATATTAAAATTGAGAAATATGTACAAAGAGGGACAAATGTCATTCATATACTTGAGGCCAAACACAAACCAAACCAAATTAACCTCTTGAGAGAGAACGAAAATTGTTGTCATGTTTAAGTTGTAGAAAAAGAACCCAAAGCATCAAAGACATCATTGAAACAACTGTTACAACCAAATATAAACCTTTGAAACCCAAATACCATAAAACCAAACTCGTAACTGACTTGGTTCATCCGTTGACCATCATTTATCTTTGAGTTTAATTGAGTGCTTATATTTAAAACATCATGAAGGAAAATGATATTTGTATAAAGGAGGAGAAGATGACAATGGTGGTGTTTGGTGGGAGCAATGACAAACCTATTAATTTGGTAACCAATTGTTGGGCCCCGATCCTTTTATGGAAGCTAGAACTGTTAATTGAATTATTGGCAATTATTCATGTGTAAAGAAAGGAGGAATTCATGAAAATTGAATTCAAATGGAAAATATGGTTTA
>JANITX010000010.1:28342230-28352631 GCA_027564395.1 Erythroxylum ulei | reverse complement strand
CAAGTTTTCACACTTTGTCTCTTTATTTCTTGATTTTCAACTTCCTTTTCATAACCATAACTAATCTACTCAAATCTCGAAGCCATCAAAACTAATTAATTCTTTCCTCATTAATTTTTCTTAAGGCACAAAATCATCTATAACACAATTTATGTTCAAAAATACTCATTTCTATTTATTTTACTTTTTCTCATTTCCACCAAAAGTTCGGGGTCCAACACCTTGGGACTATTTAAAGTTGCTTACAATAAACTTGGGTCATTGAGAGTAGTTTTGGTTCCTTTTGCATTCTCCTTTATAATAGGAACTCCCACTTCACCAAGCATTAGTTTATGGATCGATGTCCTCATTGTAAGGATTCTGCGCTGATTCATCAATTTGTATGTTTTTAGCTAGATTCAGAGGATCTCCAATTGGCTTGCCTATATTAGGTTGACTTTGGGGATTTATAGTGGTGCTAATCTCCACTAGCTCCAGGTTGCTAGTTATATTTGGGTTCTGATTATCCTAGTTCTTCACTTTCCATACTTTCACCATTCTTTCTTAAAGGTTTCAATGGATAGGTAATTTGGATGGAGTTCTCTTCCAACTTGCCATCCACATTAAACATCATGATCTTTATAGAGTAATCAAGAGTAACTATTTCACAACAAATAACTTCTCTCCTTGTTTTTTTTTAAGAGACCGAAAATCATAAATTAATGACATTTTAATGTACTTTTTCAACTCATGTAAAGGTATGATGTATCTAATCAACTTACTAATAAATAAAATTAAATAATAGTTCTTTAATTTAGCTTTTAAAAGTTTTTACAAAAATGTTAATGAGTTTCTAATAATAAATTATTTTTAATATTTATGCTTATTTATATATCAATTCTTATTTAGACGTAATTTACTAATTAATGCCTTCATTTTTTTTATCTTAGTATAAATAAACTCTTAATATTATTAATAAAAGTTAATTTGGATATCCTCATTATTATATGATATATTATGTAACCAGATAACAACATTAAGGTCAGTTTATAAATGTCAAAATATTAAAATATTAAGTCCCTACCTTTAACCATAAATTGAGCGACCACCGTAAGAAGAGAAGGGAAGCAAAGAAATCAATAAAGTTGCAAACTAATAATTAATGTATAATCAACCACTTGAAAAGTAACGGTCACATTCAAGCATTAGTGATGAAAGAAAATAAGTTGAAACCGTTTTATTCACGAACTCACACGGTAATTGCTGCCTTACTAGTTAAATAAACAAAATTCCAATGATATGGTTGTTCCAATACAAAAGAAAGTTTGACATCTCTAAGCACAATCCAATGGTTTTGTGCTCTCGTGGAGTCTCTAAACCAAGTAATTAAAAAAAAAAAAAAAAAGCCGTTCTCTTCGACAGAATGCATCAATCTAACTTTGGTTGCTGCATTCATTTAATAGGTACCATCCCTATATAGTAAAGCAAAACTATCTCTGTAAAATTGTTTATATAAACTAATTTGAAATGTTTAACATTATAAACACTACCAGACTGGGGTGTGCCTGTAAATCATCAACTCATTCTTCTAGTCTACGTTCTACGGCCGATCGGAATCAGAATGGCAGGCCTTGTACGTTAAAAGACAAAAGCTTGCTGAAGATGAATGAAGGCAATCATGCCAAATCTTTTAAGGCGTAAGACCAGTACTCAATTAGTCTGATCTTGGTCTGTTAGGGCCTGCCTTGTGATTGTTATACAGAGGTAGCAACCAACGTGAGGCATACTTCCTCCTGCCATAACATCGCCAATAAACTACTAAAACAGCCGCTATAATACCAATTGGGACTGCCCATCTGTGTCCAGCCAAGAAGTAGACCAAAATGGTTAAACAAAGAAGGAAAAGAAAAAGGAAATAATAACAGCGGCAATGCATGCATAGTTAAGGACATTAACTGCTTCATGAAATTATTTATGTTCAGTTCATCTACCACTCGACAAGAATGGAAAAAGCAGAAACATGAGGTTACCTGTCCAAATCAAGGATAGGGCTGTAGACAAGTGTTTCCCATGTTCCTACTGTATAATGCCAAACTGGGTTGTAATAGAGAGACTCTGCTGACCAAAACATTCTGGTGTATGTCTCTAAGAAGATGAAAAGTATCCATGCACCAATTTCTATTAAGATGAATTTTACAATGAACCGGCCAACTACCACCATGACAAGGGAGAAGGCCACCAACCAATTGAAGAGTCTGTGGTTGTATTCTTTTATAAACAGAGATTTCGACTTCCCCAACATCTGCAGATTCACATGACAAAATGTAGATCCAACTAAGAAATGGATCAACTATTCTTATTGTGTATTGAGAATGACAGAGAACTTGTGATATGGCCACCAAATCAAGTGAAAATAAGGGCATGCCTAACCTTCATCATACGATGCTCGTAGTTTGCTTTTGAAGGGCCAACACAGTCCCGCTCAAAACTTTGGTTGCATTGCAGGATGCCTGAATTGAATTTTGCCATGGAAGGAAGTCTGAGAACTTGAAGTTGGTCCATTTTCTCCTCACAACTAGTATACAGAGCCTCGCAGATTTTAGCTGACTGATAATGGTTTGCAAGGATGAAACTTTTATAAACCTACAAAATCCCAAAAGAAGATTAATATGAGATTCCAAGATGTTTTCAGTTTTATTTTCTTACACTGCCTGACAGTACAAACTTTATGGTTACATATAGTTGCTATAAAAGCAAAATGTATTCATAGGATAGAACCACTATCCCAACTCTTATTAACTTGTGATTGTCCTCAGAAGAGGAAAGCAGGAATGAACTTTTCATGGAAGGATAGAAAAGTTGATTTCCAACCTCTCCCATCAATTCCGTTTCTCCATGTTCATCAGTCAAAGAAATAAACTCTTATTTATTATTGCCACACGTAGCAAATACCAAATGAATAAGTTGTCCACTGCTCCCAGGCCTAATCTCTGATAGCTATCTGATCAACTGGATACTTCAACCATGAAGATCTTTGAAAAGTGGCATTTAGCAGTCAGCAAAAGGTCTTAATTGGCCGTTCTGCAGGACACACTTCTCTCATTGTTTCCACTCGCTTGAATGGCACAAACACATCCATTTACCAATTGCAGAGCAATTCAACTTCTTCCCAAATTAGTACAACTACGTGGCGGATAGACCTCAAAAATCACATCCAAAATAAAACAGAATGGAACAAAATCTTATTATAGAATGGAATGGGCAAATCTAAATTCGTACCTGTTGTAATTCTTCCTCCAACTGCACCACCGATCTCTTTGCATGATGACGACCAAAATGCTGTTCATCAAAAACTTTCATTGCTTCCTCTCTGGAGCTTTCATGGGCATCTTGCAGAGTTTTTTCTGAGAGTGGCAAATGCAATTTTGACATCGTGTCACTGTATAGCTTCAAACACCGCTCAAGAATACCCTTGTTGAAAACTTCGACAAGAGACCCTGTTGATGGGATCTCTCCTTTATTCAAAGCATCGAGTATCTGGAAAATAGAAGATAGTTGAGGAACTTGTAGAAAGCACATTGAAAAAGCTAACATTTCAAATGGAGTCAAAATAGTCTTAAAAATTAAAATAATGAATGACTTACAAGCTCAGTGCTAATCAGATATAGAACATGAAATCAACTGAAGCCAAAAATCAACTCAATTTTCACATATAAGCCACATAAATTATCATGTCTCAACCCCGTGCAATTAAGCTTGATATTTCTCAAAGCAAAAGACTGCCTCCATTAAAAAGGCTTGATTTCATGAAGTTACCTGCTCCAGAAAAGCTACAAATTCCTTTCCATTTAGATGCTTTCCCTGCACAATCTTTGGGCGAGTGATTCTAGCAACAAGGGCTTTTAATTGCTCCCTTCTCTCAACATATGCTGGGTCAAGTTCACCATCATTCATGTCACAAAGCTTTGTTCGCTGGAGATGAGGCTGTCAATCCAAACCCAAAAATTGGTTAAGGCAAAGATGCAAACAGAAGTCATTCCACAGACAAAAGAAATGGCTCAGATACAGTATATGAAGATCTAAATAAAAGCATCTCTCCTTTTGTTCCAAGTATTATCTTCATCACAACTCAATGGCGCATTTGGTACCTAACCACCTTGATGATGCAAAAGTGGCCTATCCTCAGAAACAAATATGTTGAAAAAATAAAATTGATCAGCATGTATATACAGGAATTTCAACCCCATTAAATGGTCGAGATCAGTTGGCAAATGCTATATCTGCCTTGCTATATAAAATAAAATGACTGCAAGTTCCCTAACTACTACGTAAATATATGAATTGCACTTTTTAACTTCAAACCAATCAAATCACATATTTTGGGTCTGAGGCACTTCTTTTTATTTATAACTTTGTAATAGTAGTAATAATAAGTGACATTATGTTCCTTTCATGTAGATAGAATGGAAAAAGTGCCTGCAGGGCATACCAAATCTTGGGAGACATTTACATGGCAAATCATGATAATCAAACTTTACTTCTTTAAGAGAGAGTCATAAGAATTTTATATATACCATTAAATCCTAATACTCTGGTGTTTTGGTCCATTTTTCCAAGCAATGTTTTTATACATGCATTTATCTTTTCCATGAAACAAGTCCAATGGCCATGAGATAAAATATGGATTAACCATGCAGGTTAGGCACATTACATATCCATGTAATTGGTCCGTGGAATGGAAGGAATATGTTTCAAATAATAAACTCAGCAACAATGAAAGCAAGCAGAAACAGAAGACACTATTGACAATACAAACAATTAGTATATCATACTTGAGGTAAGCTAAATGCGGTACTGTTGTCACCCATGATAGCCAATGAATCCCGAATCTGGTTAACCTGAAAAGAAATTACAAATAATCTCCTAGCCCCACAATCATAAAGGTTGAAGAAGCCAGAAAAAATGTAAAGAGAAATTACCAAGTTAATATTTTTATCCCCTGCAAAGTCAATAAAGCAATCATTATCAGTGCTTTATTCAAAACTAATTCACTGAGAATAGCAATCACCTCTTCCGCAGATGTGGCTAGGGAAGAAACTAACCATCTTTGTTAGGAACATGTTGAAGTGCCTCATTCACCATTTCTTGCACTGACTTGCCTTCTGCCAGCAAAAAAATAAATTAAAAAGAAAAACACCTTTTAGCTCCCTTGCAAATGCACATAAGCAGAATGTTAAATTGAGAGAGTCACTGCACCTAAAACATCAACAAATCACAAACTTACTCTCGTTAATTGTGCAGCACTTTCATGAGAAGCTTAGGAAAAGAATAAATACTTGATACGAAAGTTTTAGCCTGATATGTTCATGATACTTTGTAAGGGATGCTTTAATAGGTACGGGTAATGTTGGAGATGATGACCTTATGGTGTCCCAAAGTATTCTAGTGTGGCCAAGCTAGACTTTTCCAGAAAGAAGCAGGCAGGTAATATAAACCTACGACAGGGATCATAGGAATGCATCTAATCACTTACGCAGAAAATCACGCTGAATAAGCCACAAAAGTTTTGCTGGTTCAAAAGCAACATCTTGGCCCTATAAAGCATTTTCATTATTCACATCAGAAAAATAAATCCGAAAATAGTATAGAGGAGGGAATATCATAAAAGTGGTTTATTAATTACCTTCACTCTATTCTCCATTAGGTGAATATCAAAATTCAGAAAAACTGGTGTTAGTAACATACAAGGAATAACTTTTAAAAAATTAGAGGTGTGATCTTCATATGATGAACTTAAAGGATAGTACAAGGATAAACCTTCCATAAAATTCTTCTGCAATTTCAACAGCAAATGACAAGCGGGATATGTCAGCTTCTCTGATCTAAAGGGTACAATGAGACACATTTAGGTCTTGCCAAGAGAACCAATAAAAATGATGCAGCTTGAAGACAAATGCCGAATAACTTTAAGGCAAAAATGATAATCATTTACGACTTTTTCGTTCTATCATTTGCAAAGTTCTTTCTTATTTTATCTAGATCTTATTTTCAAGTAAATATCGATCAGAAATCCAAACAGTCAAACAAAATATAATAGTTAACAGCATATAAACTCTAAGTTTCATTTTTGGACTTGGCTATTACAACAGGAAATGACAAGCAACTAAAATGTTAATGTAGCAATCGTCACAAGAATGCATCTTCCACAAAAATGAAGACGCACCGCACATTCTCCATCCAGATATATATTTCACTATACACAAAGAGAACCAGATCTCGGTAAAATGATTTTCCACTTTGGTTGGTGAGAACCCAATTAGCATGATTAATTATATAGTTGGATAACTTTTATTTATAATTTTTAAAGAATATATATATAATACTAGTAATATGCAGGCCCATTTTTGAAATAATATTAATAAAGATAACTTATTCCACCATTGTTTATCTACTAAAATTACACCTCATAGTAAACGCTTCTTGCCAGGCTCATAAGTATATGATAAATGTGCATCTAATAATAAATGTAATCATCAGAAAACACTTGATATCAACCTACCCCCGTCATCACCATACCATTTGTAAGCTCAACAAGATAAAATTCCATACAATTGATCCAAAAGATCGAGCAGATATGATTTAAGACTAAGAGTTACAGGCAAAACAACTAACCGTCTCTGGCAAGTTATAAATAAGCACAGAACTCAAAATCGTTGCCAAGGCAAATATCCTGAAAAGAAATTTATTGCATAAATACATAACTGCAATCTCCAGAGACAAGTTAAAGGCCAAATGCAGAAAGCATGCTTACCTATCATCATAGACATTTGACTTTCCAACACTTTCAAATCCCTCTGTGTCGAGATATAACACAGATGTCTTTACTCCGTTAATTTCCATCTCCACAGGAGCTCCCCATATCCAAATCCCTGTAAGACAAGGAATTATGGCATAAATCTAGTCAAGTAGTTGCATGTTTTTCTGTCTTAAGTCCACACCTTTGGTCTTTGTGTCTCGCATATGTCCAACTCCAAAACCTGATGGGAAAAGTAAGCAACTAATCAGTAGAAGTGAACCCACTCACCCTATTTATAAGATATTTGACCCTCACAGTAGTAGCACAGCACCTTCATAGCAAGAAAAGGAAAGAAGTTGATTCAGCAAGAAAGATTTTCCAGAGCGGTATGGACCAATAACCTGATTATACAGCCAACAAACTGAAAGTCAAGAACTGAAAAAGGCGGTTGGACAATGCTTTTCTTTGTATGGTTATCCACAATAGAAAATATGAAACCAACTTTGTGAGCATGTGATCAAATAAGCAAATCACGCAAGCAGACATAAGTGACACCGGAGCAAAATGCTCTGTAAGAGTTTCCCCCCTATAAGAAAAAACAAATTCAAGAGATATAAAGTCTATATGACTAGTTGCAACTTGTAAATGCTTAAGACATACAGCAACAGCTGCAACAGGATTCGTTATTTGGCTGATGGCTTCCAGGCCCTCACTTGAAAGGCGAAGCTTTGTATGGCCTGGATCAGGTTCAACTATAGGAAAGCTGCAAGTGAGGAAACAAACATATACATTTAGTTGCGCAAAATAGTCATCAACTTTTTCAAAGTGTCTCAAATATGAGCCGAAATGGAATAATTATAAAGACCAAAATGTCACCAGAGACAGCAGAGGTGAGACAAAGCAGATAGACAAATAATATGAAACGGTTTAAAGACATTAGTTAACTGGCTAAAAGCAAAGATAAAAAACAAATTGACAAATACAAGGCAGAGTTAAAAGATGAAGTGGATGATTCTTGTGTTCTATCAAATGGGTGAACTTTGAAAAAAGATCTATAGTTCAGAAATTGTGTTGACTATGGCAGTTCATAGGAAAACTGGACAACAGAACAAAACTTTTCGCAATGTTGCATCATTGATGTTCTTAAATTCATATAAGTATACTTGAGCAAGAATCGCATGGGGACTAATTTATCAGTATGTTTACCATATTCACCCAAGCTGAGTAATGCAGCACCTGTCCTGACAACAGAGAAGCTTAATGCCAGTCCCTAGTCTCCAGAGAAAAGATTCTCACGATAAGGCCCTAAACATACTATACTTTTTTATAACCATGCCAGGAAATTATTAAGTTGTTTCAAACAACTAATCGCAAAACCTGACTAGGTGGTCTTCTACATGGATCTCCAATTTCGTGCTCAAGTCTGTTTAACTAGAATTCGTCACTCCAAGTACCAAATTGGGAAATTGCAGGATTGATTACTAGTCACCAGCCCGTAATAAAAGAAGTGATCGTTGATGAACTCTTGTTTAACTTAAAGCTCATTGTTCACTGCAGGACTATATTTCGCCTTAAAAACAATTAAGCACTTCAATACACGGACAAAGGAACACTCCCGTCAATTTACGACGAAACAAACTTTAAGCATAAAAAATAATTTAGCATAGAAACAATGAATGAAATACGGTTCACGACATAAAATCTTGTAAACAAGCATTTGACGATTATATATTTCTCCAAAAACAGAGCACAAAGATAATAAAAGTGACGAAAGAACCATTAAGAAACTCTTGGCGTCACTTACGCTTGGTGTAAATCGTGAATCGGAAAAGACTTGTATGCAAAAAAACAGAGAAGATACAGAATAACCAAAACCAAATGAGAAATCTTCATAACTTGGAGACGGCCACGGATCGTCGGCCCTTAGTCTAGCCAATGCAGCACGGTCTCAAAGCTCCAACACACGAAACTGTATGGACAAGGCAATCTACGCCATGAAAGGGGAAGACCAAGAGGGTTAGTCGAACGAATGGGACACCAAGAGAATGGGATCTCGAGAGACCGCGAAGAAGGGTGTACGTTAAAAATCGTGCAAGAGGAATTGTTTTCGCATCTGTGGATGCCAGAAGACAACAAGTACAGAAGCTAGTTTTGGGGTGTGAAGCAGGCGATCCGTGCCCTGGGGTACGTTAGACTCGGATCGAAATTTACGATAAAGACCTTGAGTTTCAAATGGGAATCGAATGGTTTAGACTTCACGGAAGATAAAAAGCGCCCAAGACCAAGAGTAAAAACTCATGCGAGTCATGGGTAAGAAGGAACCATAGATGAAGTTTTTATTTTATTTCATTATAATAAAATAAATGAAAGTTTTTTCAATGTTTGATGAAGTCAACTCCAGACTTAGTCTAATCAACTGATGTCAATGGCATAAATTTTTGTTGGGTGTCAAGTGTTAACCCATTGACTTCATGTTGGAGCATACATAGGATAGGATAAAGTTAACATGAATCCAATGTGGTGGAGCAGTACGTGAAGCAGGCATGCTATATTGTGCCTTGCAAGGTATCTTTTAAAGTTGGTTATCTGGGACTGGGAGACCTCAGTTCAGTTTTTAACATCCAAGTCTTATTGCAAAACAAGGGCCCATGTGTTTGGAACAGACAAACATAGACCAGGAAATGAAGTGAAGACTAGAGTCAAAGAACATGATCGTACATTGGGCTGCAACACTGCTCCCAAGAGGCCGAACCTACAAAGAATTAATGGACTCGATCAAATCTGCACTGATTATGTCCACCAAATTATACGCGTATTGTCACTTATCCCATGTAAAAGAATTATATAACTAAAAAGTGAATGATAAATAAATTTAAGATTTACAATTCATTAATTTAAAGCTTCGAGTTAAAATATAATTTCTCTAATTATGTGTCGACTTCTTTTTTTGTCTTAAGTTTTTGAATTCACACAATCTTATGTAAGTTTCTTAATAATATATAAACTCAGCTTCAATTTTGTTTATTTCTACCTCAATTCTCTAGCGTCTTATAATTAGCGACAAAATAATGTAAAGATATTTTTATCACTCGATTGTAGTTAGTGGCAAAATAATTTAAAAACATTCTTTATCTTGTACATATTTAGATATATATAATAATGTCCATGGGATAATTATACATTATAAATGAAATTATGATGAGATTATAATTATGAAATTCATATTGTATTTATGTAATATCCCTAAATAGTTCCTAAGACTAGCACATATTATGTTTTTCCTTATGAAGAAAGTAGTCGATCTCATTGTTGGAAAATCTGGACCGGATCTGATCCAATCGCAACGGAATAATCACGAAATTCTTCCGTGATTTTTGATTTCCTGAAAACCAAGATCTATTTAATTATATAAAATGATTAACACGAATCAAAATAAAGCGAAAATTTAATTCGTACCTTATTGCGAAGCTTGATCTTTATCTTGATGCATCCCTCGAACCGTTACTGAAACTGATCCGTCTCAACCACCGTAGCCGCACAAGTGTCCGACCTCTAACGGTATCCACAAAATGAGTTGAGAGAACTCTGTAACTTTTACAGAGAGGGTTAAGCATGAAGTGCTAGCT
>JANITX010000010.1:28257841-28273987 GCA_027564395.1 Erythroxylum ulei | reverse complement strand
ATAAATAATAATAATAATAATAACTTATTAAAAATTAATAATAATAATAATAATAATAACAACAACAACAACAACAACAACAACAACCAACAAACATATTTTTGTTTTTAATTTTTTGTTAAAAATCTCAACTAAACAGATTTTTATTTTCAGTTTTTATATTGCAAATCTCAATTAAACAGGTTTTTTTTAGAAGAAAACAAAAACTAAAAATAGGAAACAGAAATTAAAAATAATTTACAACAGTGTTCAGGGTTTTAATTTAATATCTTTAACCCCTAACGCAAAATAATTCAATCACAGAGGTGTTTACGAAAATTTGAATTGAATTTACTTAGGAGCGAAAGAAACAATTTACCGTCTACCTGCAAATAATAAGCTGTTCGTGGGCTTGGTTCATCTGCTGTTGAGCTGCGTGATGACCATACCAATAACTCACAATCTTAGGTAGGGAACATCGATCACTGACATCAACAAGCAATTGACCTGAAAATGACCAAACCATCTGGGACTGAAGTGATACAGAGTCAGAAATAGGAAATGATGGAGATTTTGATTTTTGTTCAGGAAATTTTGGGTCACGTCACGAGACATCCTAGTTCCTGTCAGAGGCCGTTGGGTACAGAAATCAAATTTAATTAAAATTACTTTTGTTTGTATCACAAATTAACCATACCGTTTTGAATTAATCCATAATGTTTAAAGGTTGTTTGAAATGTAAGACAATTTCCCAAAGACGTATATAAGTTCATCCAGTCGCCAGCATATCAATTATAATTATGATTTACATACCACGAAATCAGACCCTTTGTGGTCCCAAATTAAATTTAATCTTCAAACAATTGAATACATTAGTTCCAAGATAGAAATGAGGTCCTTTTCTATGGTTGAATCCTACTTTATCTCGACTGAATTTGTGGTGGTCCAATCTACTTTAGGGTCCAACCACTATGCTAGTAAACATGGATTTTGTTAAATTTCAATTAAAAACTTCTATAAATTAATAATATGCAGATTATGCAAGATCTATTAATTAAAAAGTTAATAAATAAATTTAAAACTAATTAATTATAGTGTATTCAATAAACTTAGATTTATTAAAAAATAATTATATTTACTAATCTTTTTAATTAAAAAACTATTTGAACTCTATATTTATTATAAGTAAACAATCCAAATATTTGTAATCCTAAAAAATTATTAATTTTTTTTACATGAATGAGGGGTCAAGTAGTGACATAAAGAATTTCATATACGTCTTATCTTATTAATTTTTCTCCTGAAATCAAGTTAGAATAATTTAAACTATTAATTTATCAAGAACAAACTTGTAGATATTTTACTCTGAGTGTATAAATTGAGTCAAGTTGTTTTTTTAATTGATTAGCCAAAATAATTAAGAAGAATAAAAGTCAATCATAAAATTGTATAAGAAACATAACAATTCAATTACTTCGTTGCTAACATGTTTTGGATTGAGGAATAAAGAATTGATGCAGAGTCCTGAAGCCTTAAGTTCATTGTTGTTCTGCTCTAACTGGCATTAAGGAATGCGGCAATCCTATGTTGTAGTTCATAAGTAGTGTTTGCCCTTCGTGCTACTTTTTCTCGAGCAAGCTGCCATTCAGGACCCCAGGTCCCTCTAGATTCCTTTTTAGTTTGTTAAAAAACAAAAACATGTTGCGGCTCCGGGGCCACTATGACTCCACCGTCCATGTGATCTTTTGATGGAATGTGGGTGACAAATACAGTTTCAAAGAAAGTATATGGCGAGAAAAATGAAAAAGGCAGGCTATGCCTATAAATATGATGATCCACACCACAGGCATTCCTTCAAAATCAATACTTTTTAACTTGTAAGCTATTCTTTGAATGATGGAAGTTGATAACGCGCGCGGAACATAGCTTTTTGCCCATTATACTATACTTAGCTTCATCTTTTATAGTGTTTATCGAGTTGGGTACTTTTCTTCTTAGATTAGGGTAAGTGCTATATGAAACTGGGTTAGAGTGGGTGACTATGGCACTGGAACTTTGCATATATGAAAATTATAGGCAGTCAGCAGTCTAGTCTAGATGGACGAGTTACAAAGGAACGATCTTATCTTGTTGTCAGTTGCAACTTACTTTCAGGCCCCTGGTTTTGCTTTTCTGTTGGCTAACAATGATCTTTCAATCAAGTGACAAGTCTATGTCCGAAGGGAACTTCCCAAAGAAGAAATTAAAAGAACTGATTTTTATGTTCTGACGCGTTTCCTGTCATTGTTCTATTTTCTTGGTAACATATAATTTATGTGCATTGTACTTTTACACATTCCTCATCACCAGGATTCAGCAAAATATATCCATTAAGTACCACCAACTCATTCAACAACTTGAGCTCTTGTTGGTATAGAGTAGTAATCGTAGACTCCAGAAGATGAATAACATGTTTACTTAGCCTTTTGTGTGTGACTGGCTCCACAACTTTCTTTTCCCAAGGTATTTGATGTAGGTTTATATGTTAAAGTCAAATAATTGATTGTACTCTTTTTCTTATATATATTTAAATAAGTATTATAAAATACATAGGATAAATGTACATTACAAATGAAATTATGATGAAATCATAATTATAGAATTCATATTATGCATAATTTCTAAATTATTCTTAATTCTTGTTCTATTAAAATTAAATATTAATAGAGAGTACAAAGACTAATATATTAGTATTTCTACCTTATGAAGGAAGTGGTTAATTTCATAGAATAAAGAATGAAAATATTTAAACAAATATGTGAGTACTTGTTAGAGAATAATCTCATTAAACTAACCCTATATGAGAAATCTATTTAGAATAGTACTTATATATCTATGGAAATTTTCACTGTGATGATTGTAGAAGTGATTCTTTTGCTTGAGATCACTAAAATATCTCATATGGAGATTTTTATGCTTGGATACTACTTATGATTTGTGACATACTCTAGTCAAGTATAACTCAGTTGGTAGTGTTTGGATATAACATGAATTATATAAAAGTAGTTACGTGATTAATATATGATTCATTACCCTAAAATAATTAGGGAGAATGTTCTGTTGTTTTCAATTAGTATTGATTAAGAAAATTATTGGCCAAGGTGCAAAGGTAATAGTTTTCGAATATCATTAATAGAATCAATTACTAATGATGGAAAACTACTATGATTGGATTCAACTAGAATAAATATTATTTTCATACTCTATATCTAATCAGAATATTATATGATGAAAACACTGAATTATACCAAAAAAACCATGAATAAAAAGATCAGTGAAAACTACTTTGACATTTTAAAATATTTAAGTAGTCCATGATGCATTACTAGACATCAATCTTATTCTATGGATATAAATTGTTTAATTAGAGAATTAAAAATGAATTAAAGGAGTTTAATTTATCTAATCCTGAATATGATTTCAGGTTATAATATATATCCATTGCTAACATATTTGGAAAACTAATAGGTCACACATAAATAACGAGTTAAAGAGAGAAAGGATGTTTAAATCAAGTTGGACTTGATTGTAAAGTTTGAGAAACTTTATGATTGAATATAAGGTATGTAATAAATAAGGATCCAATACATCTAATCTGGTTTTTAGTCAAGATTTCAACTAGGGTTATGGAATAGAAGTTAATGGTGTAGAATTATCAAGAATAAGAAGAGACGAAGATAGAGATAAAGAAGCTTGAAGAAATCTAGTTATTCATTGGTTATGTTCATCACATCTTTTCTAACGACTATTATAGTCATTAGCTTCTTTACACTTCATGTAGTTTTAGTCATTTCATATTTTACATGAGCTACACAACTACATTTAAATCCTACATCCTTATTTGATCTAACATCATTTCAATCTTCTTCTTCAATACTTCATTGAGTTGTAACAATATCTCCCTCCTCGAGAACCTTGTCCACAAGGTTAATGTGAGCTTACCATTGCTGTAATTCATACAAAAATTACCAAGTAACATCATTAACATCTTTAGACCATTGAACAAAAACTTGAACAATATGTTTATTTTGTTTTCGGACCATACGATGTTCTCTGATAGCCACATAATTTTAATGTTAGATGGAAGAGAGACTAGAAGCTAAGGTTAAATCTTGGTGACATTTGCAACATGTTTCCCTAATTGAGAAAAATGACATGCATTATGTATTATGGATAATGTTGGTAAATCCAAACAATAAGCAACTAACCCACATGTCGTAAGATGTGAAATGTTCCAAAATACAAAGTTAACAATTTTTGGTTAGCTTGAACTTGAACACTATATTGTTGATAAAGTTGTAACTTAACATAAACCCAGTCATTAACTATAAAAACGCAATCAGTTATACATTTATTAACTAATTGTTTCATTTTACTTTGAGCATGTTGGATATGAAATTTAATCAACTGTATAGCCTCTTCTTTATCCCCAACGACTAATCTACCATCAGCTATTTCGAATCTCTAGCAAAATATTAACATGGGCTAGTGAGGGTAAAACATATAAGGCTTTGAAATGAGAACAATTGCGTATTAAATGAATGGTGGTTTTATACCACCATTTCAAAAAAGCCAACCATTGACTACACTATTGAGGAAAGTCACCCATCATGCTTAATAAGTAGGTTTCCAAAGTTTGATTTAACACTTATGTCTGGCCATCTGTTGGATCCCGTTTTCGGAATCCAACTCTTCAGAAAAACATAATACCTATACTCTTACTTTGATACCATACATGATGGGACCTATTTCTGTAAACCGTGTGCGTATTATTTGTTGGGCTCCGTTCCTGAAGCCCAACCATGGTGTTGGACCCCGTTCCCGGAACCCAACTATCCTATTCGAAGCCGAAAAGCGTAAGCGGGTTTCCTTATAGGGTTATTTCAACGAACCCTCACTTGCTTTGAATCAATCCTTTCGAATTCAAAAACCAAAAGCTACCAATTTTTGTGGAGAGGTAGCAAAGCGTGTTAGAAATCCAATGTTTTAAGAATCACTCAATTTGGAGGTCGGACGAAGGATTTATGGTCAAAATAATCCAATATGTTTATGTCCTTATTCCAACTGAACATGTCTTGGCGAGAATGCCATAACTTCTTCTACAAATGTATGATTTCTTTTATGTTTGGACCATTGGAAAGAAGACATCGAGATCTACAACTCTTATGAAGACCTCGAAGCGAGATTCGGCCTCTAAACTAGTCAAAATTGCGATTTACTATAGCTTACCTGAGAATGTCAGTTAAACGGACATAGGCTGGCAAAACAGCCCTTTTCGCTCGAGAAGGTCCGTTAAATGGACATCCATGTCCGTTAAAAGGACATGCACTGGACAAAGGGCCCAAAACTCCTTCCAAAGCCTCTCTAATGCTTCTAACTTCCATCTTAACACCATATACAGCCATAATCATTCCAAATTCAACCCTTCAAGTGTAATAACACTCCTAAATCATTCAATTACCAATCTACATGCATCAAACTCCCAAATCACGACTCAAAAACTCATAGAACACATTAACTCTCATCATGCACCAAAGCTGTCATATTCACACCTCTCATACAACATCATCACTTGCAAAACCCATAACTCTCAACTCCATTATTCGAATTTCACAAACCTTATACCATTGGAAAGCTAAGAAGATAAAGTAAAATGTTCATGAAGATCGCTTTATCTAAAATAGCCCAAAACAACCCAGATTTCTCTATGAAGTCAACACACAATTTCCACCCCCTATAAAAACTTGAAATATGCATTGAACACCACAAGATACGAAAGCACATACATAAGAGAACTTTTCCAATTTTCATTTCATTTCCAAATCAAAATGAGGTTCATACAAAGCTTTCAAACATAGCTTTAATAACAAGTCGACATTACATCAAAACCTTAACACAAGTTACAAAATACATTTGATGCTCAATGCTAAATATACTTATAAAGCTATTCAAAAATCTAACTACTGACTTAATACAAAAGCTAACTCTCTCTAGATTGGTCCAAATGCCTGCAAGGATTTACTGATCTTCTCGACCTACTCTTGAGGAGTGGGAAAAATTGGGTTGAGCTACACAGCTCAGTGGCTAAAGTATTTATAGCCATTGGCGATGAGCCACACAATCAACCATGTATATATATATATATATATATAAACATTCCCATAAGCATACACATTACAATGAAATTTAACATTCATAATTCAATTCACATTTCATCATTCATAACATCATTACATATGACATATTAGATGAAATTCACTTCAAAGCATGACTTAACACATCAAAATGCAAATGCACACACAATTGGCTTGAGGGTTTCGTGAAACAAAACGGCGAAACCGGAGTTTCCACCATGAACGAAACGAGTCCATTTTTGGATCTCATGGGTCAAAAGCGGGCAGCCGGGAGAAGGCTTTTGTCGACGTACACGTGATTACGAAACGGTTTCTCTCTCGCCCAAACACAATCAAATTTCATGCTTCAATCAATTATTCACAATTTCATAATCTCATACTTTTGTTCTTTCCATTTGATCAAAATGCCTTAATACAAGGCATAGCATAACAATGCTCACAATTCATTTCTCATCAAATGTCATACATTATGAAGCAATTACCACAACACAACATTTCAAAGCAAGCCATTTAGCACACAAAACACAAACAATGCATTTTACTCATTACACAACAACTATAAATAAATTACCCATCTTGTACACTTGGAAATATCCAAATTCAATGGCCTCCCTCCTTTTGCTCTTAGATAGGCTCTTGATTCCCTAACACAACCAAAATTTCGCATTAATTCCAATTCCATTGGAAATTTCCCAAATTTTCATAATCTCAACAAAATGACATTAACCCTAATCAAGCTCCAATTTAACCTACCCACAGCTCATATAGGTTAGAAAACTCCAAACCTAGCTTAGGAATCCAAAAACCCTATAGGTTCTCCTAAATCTTCTTCTTTTACACAAACCCCTTTCTCTCTTTAGGATTTCTTCCTCACAACAAAACCACAACCCATTTCCTTTTACTAAAGCAAGAAGAAGATGAAAACTTACCTTGAAAGCCTTGATTTCTCCTTCTTTCCACGATTTTGCTCCTTTTTCTTCCTTCTCCACGATTTTTCTTCTCTTTTCTTCTCTGCCTCACGTTTTCTCTCTTTCTTCTCCTCCTTTGGCAACCCATGACACTCTCCTCTCTTCTTTTAAATTTTTGCCTTTTTATTCTTCCTTAACCTCCAATTTTGCCCTTCACTAACATGGCCTTTCCAATTCTAACCCTCTTTTGTCTTTTATGGCACTACTAATCACTTAGGCCAACTTAACTCTAACTTAACCCTAACCTTCATTCCAATTTTAAATTTCTAACCCTTCCCTCAATTTCTAATTAATGACCCACTTCTAAAATAAAAAAAAATCAACCAACAAATAAACATAAATAACCAATTAAGCAATTTATAAGAAATTCAGAAAATCCAAGACCCAACAAACTATCTGCCTTGATATTGAAATTCTAAAGGAGGCTGATCATAGCTAAACTTCAATCTTAGTTGATTTTTTCTTTGATTAAAGATCATTATTTCCTGTTATACATAAATGGGCTTTCAATCTTTTGAAAAATAAGGGACTGGTTGAGGTTCTTCTATCTGAAGAAACCTCATCCTCTTTTCATTCACCTTAAGTTCTATTACTCTCAAGATTTTGGAGGAGGGACTATGACATATTGGCCTTCAACGTTTATTTTTGTAATTTTAGTAGTTGGGGTAACTTTGAAATAACTAGGCTACAAGGCATTTTACTATGGATTAACTTCCATAATGTCCCATTGGAGTACTAGACTACTTAGTGACTAAGCTCATTAGCAAGCTATTAGGGAAACCCTTATGTTTAGATGAAAACACAGCAAAGAAAACAAGAACAAGCTATGCTTATATATGTGTGAGTACTGACATCAAAGGATCTCCCAAATGAGATTCAAATTATAAAGTTTGTGGATGGGAATAAACTCTTTGAAGATAGTGTAGCTATCTTTTATCAATGGAAGTCTCCACCTAAAGTTCACGGAAAAGTGTCCAACCCTACTGGTAGGAAGTTTATTACATAAAGTTACAATGCGTTAATGAGCTTGGAGGAGAAAGGGGAAAGAGGGAACTGACCAAACAAATGAAGTGACCAATCTAGCTATCAATGCTAAATAATCTACTAAGGTGGCTGACATTGTTCTAACTAATGGTATAAGTGACCCCCCTATACTAGTGAATGAGAGCAATGTGAAGAGAGGGGAGGAAACACATAATACTAACTGTCAGCGAAGTTCATGCATAATTGATGAAGGTAAGGAGTTTTTTCAAACTATTGAAAGAAGAAAGTCACAAAGGAGCAAGATTAAAAGCTCCAAAGGTAAATAGATATAACATGCCCATTTTAGTATGGAATCCTGAAGTACTGAACTGTTATAGTAAGCTCTTTTCTTTGAGGGATTCTGTCATAAGAGAAAGGTTTCTAGTATTGGGTTTACTAGAAACAAAATTAACCTTTAAAAATCTGAAAAAAAAGGAAGTTATGGGACCTCAATGGAAAATCCTATCTAACCATTCCCATCATGTTCATTGTAGAATCGTAACCTATTACAACTCTGACAGGGTTAAGGTGGATCTTATGGGATCAAATGACTAGGTAATGCATCTAAAGGTCTCTTTTCTTTACGAGAAAGCAGTGATCAATGCCTCTTTTATTTATGCAAGTAACTTTGCTTATCAAAGGAATGATTTGTGGTGTCACCTCATGAATGTCAGTAGTTGTTACAATGGCCTTAAGATAATTTATGGTGATTTTAATTCAACTGTTTATGATCTAAATCTCAAGGGAATTGTAATTTGAGAAGTTTTACTAAGGATTTTAAGGAGTGTGTTGATCAACTGGGGGTTACTAATATGAAGTTTGAAGGGTGCACATTCACTTGGACAAATAAGCAAAGTTTTAACTAGTTTGTTAGGAAAAATTGGATAGAAGTCTTGTCAACTCTAGGTGGCTAAATACATTCCCTTGAAGCATAGCCAAGTTTAAGGATCCCCACTTGTTAGATCACATCTTGGTGGGAGATTTATTCTGGAAGATAGTTAGACATTTCCCATTCATAATTTCTTGGCCAATGAGGGAGGTTTCTTAGAAGCTTTAAAAAGGGGATTGATTGCTCTACTAGTACTAAATAGTTCTCTTTTGTTTAGAAGCTTAACGCCATTAAGAGGGAACTTAAACTGATGAATATGGAAAGAGGCTAAAGTACCAAGGAAGCTATAAACTCTACTAAAGATGAATTTATCTCTGTACAATTCCTCTTCTCAGTTAATCCTAGTGATTCATCACTGCTCTCTAGGGAGAAATTACTTTTGTCAAAGTATCTTCATGTTGTAAACAATCATTCCTCTTTACTTAAGCAAAGATCTAAAGTGAAATGGATAAAAGAGGATGACTTGTATTCCAATTTCTTCTTCAATTATATCTTTTCTAGAAGAAATAAAAACCAAATCAGCTTAATCTTATCCTATGATGGCACATTACTCTAGGACCAATATGTTATTCAATAGGAAGCTGTCAAATTTTACACTTCTTTACTTGGCATTGTAGATACGTCTTCAAATTCTTTATCCTATTTGAGCAATTTCATATCCAAAAGAATCCCATCTAAGGAGGTAATAAGGTTAATTAGACCTATAAAGAATAAAGAGATAGAGGATATGGTTTCGAAGATGAATGGAATAAAAATACTTAGTTTGGATAAATTGAATGTGTACTTCTATCATAAGTTTTGGAAAGTGATAGGGCAGATTATTAAAGATGCAGTTCATGAATTCTTTTCAAGATGAATCCTACTAACAGAAATCGATAAGGCATTTTTTTTCCTTGGTCCTTAAAAGCCCCAATCCTTCCTCTTTTGGGGATTATAGGGCTATAGCTTGCTCCAACTATTTAATTCAAGGCTTCCATCACCTATTTAATTAGTGAAAACCAAGGGGCCTTTATGGAGAAAAGACACATTGGGGATAATATTTTGATAGTATAGGAGCTACTAAAGAGGTATTCAAGAAGTAAATCTCCTCCTAACTGCACGATCAAAGGGGACTTTAATAAGGCTTTTGATACTGTACATTGGGAGTTATTGCTATAGCTACCTAAGGTTGTGAGTTTCCCTAAAGTATCCATTGAATGGATCAAAGAATGTATCACCTCAACATCTTATTATCTTATGGTGAATGGTAGATCTTTAAAGGTGTAAGAGGGCTAAGGCAAGGGGATCCTCTACCCCTTCACTTTTATATTATGCATAAAAGCTCTTACCTTCCTTATAAAACACAATGTTGGGATAAACAATAAGTTCATATTCCATTCTAAGTTTAAGAAAGTTGAATTAACAAACTTGTGTTTTTACTGATGTTCTATTATTGTTTTGTAGGGAAGAAACAGGCTCAGTTTAAACTTTAATGAATTACCTTTAAGATTTTAGATGTACCTCTAGTCTGGATATCAATCTCAATAAAAGTCATTTCATGATCGCTAAAGGAGTAGCTCAGATGGAGTCTTATATAGCCAGAATCATTACGATGCAAAGGAAATATCCTCCAATGATGTACCTAGGGCTCCCTATCTCTACAAGAAGGCTTAATTTTAGTGAATGTCTTCCTTTAATTGAGAAAGTTTTGAGAAGACTATCCTCTTGTGTGAATAAGTCTCTATCCCATAAGGGTAAACTTCACTTAATCAAATTAGTGCTTTGCTCTCTCCATATATATTGGTGCTCTCACATTTTTATCCAAAAACCTTATCAAGTCACTGGTGAAGGGGGAGTTACAAAATTCATATGGGCTAATATCTGTTCCCTTAAAGAAGATGGTGGATTAGGTATCAATCCAATCAAAATAACTAATCTTGCTTTAATTCTAAAGAGATTGTGGTGGATTATGGAAGAAAGGAATTCCTTATGGTTGAAGTGATTGCATAGCTATTTTCTCAAAAGCAAGAGTATTTCGGCTATTGATAAGAGCTTCACCTTATCCTGGTTCATTTGTCAACTGTTTGAGCTAAGAGATAAGGTAAAACCAGAAGTTAAATGAAAGATTCGAAATGGGGAAACAACTTTTGCATAGTTTGATAGTTGGTCTAAATATGGACAGTTATTCATCTCCCTTAAACATTTGCTGCTAGGAAACATCTCTCCCTAAAAGCTAAGGTAAGCTCTTTTTCAAGGTGATTGGCAACTACTTGAAGAGATGATGGGGTTCAAACCAAACTACCCCCCTAACACCTCTTCACCTGATGAATTCATTTCAAAAGGGGAACCTGTTACCTCTTAACTAGCAAGGTCAAAAAGGAATTAATCAAAAATAGAAATCCTAGAGTTGCTTGACACAAAATTCTATGGAGTAAGTGTTTATTGCCTAAAACCTCTTTTTTTTTTTATCGTGGCTTACTATTAAAAATAGATTAATTACAACAGATAGATTCAATTACTTATATTTAAAAAGAGCCTATTCTTTAAGTATGGAAAATGAGGAATCCATACATCACCTCTTCTTTGAATGTAGAAGTGTGGCTAGCATTTGGCATATGGTGAAAAGGCTAAGCCTATGGAACTGTACAGGGAATTCATTCTCTGAAACAATTTAATCGCTTTTAAACCATTCTGAATTACCAAACGCTAAAAATTTTCAAGTATATATAATTGTTATGGGGACTTATGTGCAAACAACTAGAAGGAAAGAAACTTATGAAGGTTTAATAGTAAAGCCACTAATATGGATGGGGGTAATTTCTAAGGTGGTTTATAACATCAGGGAGTTGATTTTGTTAAGGGCATAACTAAAACTTGCAATCCTATCCTGGCTTCTTTTTGGAAGATCTAATTTCCAAATTTTCATCACATACTCTGTTGTTTTGTAAATTGTTGTAGATGGATTTTGAGCAGTATTGTAAGGGTATTCTCCTAAGGTCTCTTTTGTACTTCTAACATTTCATTTTCTTTAATAAATTCCTTTAAATGTTTAAAAAATTATTGAATCTAATTATTATTGAATATTTATCAACTAATTCCTAATGTATTAAAATTTAGTAATGGACATCACACTAATATTTAATAATGAATTCTTAATTTTTCTACAATATAAACAATTTTTTTATTAAAAAGTCACTAATTCTAATTTCATCATTAAATTATGTTTATATAAATTTATTTTATTTGATATTAAACATTGATTTAAATAAAATTAATTTTATTTGATGTTAAAGATTAGTTTATAAATATCAAAACATTAAGAATATATTTGAATTCTTATAAAATTTTGAATAATAAATACATAATTTTGATTATTCTTATAACATAAAGTAAACTATCAAAACTCTTAAGAAAATGGAAAAAAATAAAACTTTCTTATGTCTCATCTAAGAAGCAACTCTATGATGGTGACAACATAGTTCTTATGATAAGTTACAAGTTATCTTTAATTAATTAGACTCAAGATTAACATTGTCATAAATCCATTTTTTAAGAGTAACTATCCATCCTCTTTTCTAAAAACTTGATTTACATTTACTTAAAAAGGTTTAATGATCAATTTTTATTAACTTACATTATCAGGTCATTTTGAAGGCTTCAAATTGTGTAATTTAGATTATAGAGCATTGCAATGTCATTTCTATTTAATTAATATTTATAACTTGAGAAATACATTCAATCTCATTCAATTAATTCATATTTTTATCTTTTATTTTTGTGATAAGAGAAAAGCTATTACAAAGAGTGTGAGTGGGTTGGTTAGTTTTAAGTTGACATTTCAATTTAATACTAAGATTGAATTGCATTATAGATCTCAAAACTTTGTGTATCATGATTTCTTATTTTATTTTACGTTAAGGATTAATTTATAAATATCAAAACATTAAGAATATATCTAAATTCTCATAAAATTTTAGGAGTGAATACGTATCTTTAATTACTCTTAAAACATAAAGTAAAATATCAAAACTATTAAGAGAATGGAAAACATAAAATTTTCTAATGTCTCATCTAAGAAACAACTTAATGGTGGTGACAATATGGTTCTTGATGATCAGTTATAAGGTTATCTTTAATTAATAAGACTTTTGATTAAATTTGTCATAAATCCAATTTTGTAATAATAACTAATAATCATGTCTTCTAAAACTTCATTTACCTTAACTTATCAAGGTTTAACGATCATATTTATATTAACTTACCTCATCAAATCATTTTAAAGGATTCAAATTGTGTAATTTACACTATGGAGCATGATAATGTCATTTTTATATAATTATTATTTATAACTTAAGACAGACATTCAATCTCATTCAATTAATTCACATCTTTTTATATGAAAATATGCAATTACAAAGAATGTGAATGGGTTGGTTAGTTCAAAGTTGACAATTCAATTTAATATTAATACTAAGTTGCACCATAGATCTCACTACTTTGCGTGTCATGATTTTTTTATTTTATTTTATGTTAAGGATTAATTTATAAATATCAAAACATTGAGAACATGTTTGAATTTTTATAAAATTTTTAAGAGTAAATAAGTATCTTTAATTATTATTAAAAAAAAGCAAAATCTCAAAACTATTAAGAGAACAAAAAATATAAAACTTCTAAATGTCTAAACAAATAGGCAACTCAGTGGTGGTGACAATATTGTTCTTGATGATAAGTTATAAGGTTATCTTTAGTTAATTAGATTTATGATTAACTTTGTTATAAATCTAATTTTTTAAGAGTAACTAACATTCATGTCTCTAAAACTCCTTCACCTTTACTTAAAGAAGGTTTAATAATCTAATTTTTATTAACTTACCTTATCAAGTCATTTTAAAAGCTTTAAATTGTGTAATTTAGATTATTGACCTTCATATGTAATTTTTATATAATTAACATTTACAACTTGAGTCGGACATTCAACCTTATTTAATTAATTCACTTTTTATTTTTTATTTTCTGATAGAAAAATTGTGAGTGGGTTGGTTGCTTTAGAGTTGACAATTCAATTACCAACGCTAAGTTGCAATATAGATCTCATTACGTTACATGTCATGATTTCTTATTTTATTTTATGTTAAGGATTTATTTGTAAATATCAAAACATTTTGAATATAATTGAATTCTTATAAAAATTTTAATAGTGAATACATATCTTTAATTATTCTTAAAGGATAAATTAAAATATTAAAACTATTAAGAGAATAAAATATAAAACTTTCTAGTGTTTCAACTAATTAAGAAACAACTCAATGGCGGTGACAATATAGTTCTTGATAATATAAGTTATCTTTTGTTCGTAATATAGGATTAACTATATCATAAATCCAATTTTTAAAGAGTAACTAATAATCTTGTCTTCTAAATCTTGATTTACCTTTACTTAACAAGGTTTAGTGATTAAATTTTTATTAACTTACCTTATCAAGTCATTCTAAAGGCTTCAAACTGTGTAATTTAGATTATGGATCATATTATGTCATTTTTATATAATTAATATTACAATTTGATTCATAAATTCAATCTCATTTAATTAATTCTCATTTTTATGTTTTCATTTTTGTATAGAGATATGCAATTACAAAGAATATGAGTAGGTTGGTTGGTTTAAAGTTGACAATTCAATTTAATATTAACATTAAGTAACACTATAGATCTCACTACTTTGTGTGCCAAGATTTCTTATTCTATTTGATGTTAAGGATTAATTTATAAATGTTTTGTCAAAACATTTATAATATATTTGAATTTTTATAAAATTTTTAGAAGTGAATACACATATTTAGTTATTCTTAAATCATAATGCAAAATGTAAAAACTCTTAAGAGAATTGAAACATAAAACTTTCTAATGCCTCCACTAAGAAGCAACCCAATCGTGGTGACAATATATTTCTTAATGGTAAGTTATAAGGTTATCTTTAATTAATTAGACTTAGGATTAACTTTCTCATAATCCAATTTTTTAAGAGTAACTAAGAATCATGTCTTCTAAAACTTGATTTACCTTTACTTAACACAGTTTAGTGATCAAAATTTTCTTAACTTACTTTTTCAAATCATTTTAAAGGCTTCAAATTGTCTATAATTTACCTTTTGGAGCATGATAATGTCATTTTTATATAATTAATATTTACAACTTGAGATAGATATTCAATCTCATTCAATTAATTCAAATTTTTATCTTTTATCTGGTGATACAAATGTATAATTACAAAAAATGTGAGTGAATTATTAGTTGATTAATGTTGTTAATTAAATTTAATATTATTACTGAGTTGCGCTATAGTTCTCATTACTTTGGGTGTCATAATTTCTTAAGGTTTTTATTTAATTATGAAATAACTTTAAGAATATAAGTTAAGTCGTATTCTTTTGTTATATTGGACTACATATTTGCTAATTTAGAAAAGATTTACAATAGTAAATTATTGCTCTCACCTTTTTATTTTCGCTGTTACTTATTTCCTCATTCTGCCTAATAGTTTAAGGCACGACATTTATAAGCAAGAAGATCTAGAGTCATGTGTTCAAGTGTGCAAAGAAGAAGAATTAGATAGTGAAATCTATGATTTGATACACAATTGTGTTTCAAATCATGTTAGTACAATCAACCTTATTTGAGATCATATTTTTTGATGAAATTCAAATACTAGAAAGATTGTATAATTTATTAGAATCATCTTTAAATTAAGTTGGGATTAAATTTGATAAAGGAGAAAATTATATTGAAATGTACTAATTAGAGTTTATAATTAATTATAATTTTGTAAATATAGTATATACAAAATAAGATTCGAACAATTGATTATGCTTATGGAACAAATGATCCTTTTATCGAATCTTATAAAAAAAAACTTCTTTTTAGTTTTCTTTTTTTCATATCAAAACTATTCTTACAACACAAACCTTATTTCTCATCACATCTCCTATGTTCCTACTCCCTACATCTCCCTTCCTTTGAAGTTGGCTTTTCATTTTGGCTATTAAATATGCAGGTTTACATTCAACAAATGCAGTTGAGACTTTTCTATCGAAAATGACTGCTTCGTTCTTAATGTTACTATAATTTTTATAAA
>JANITX010000010.1:28018642-28028959 GCA_027564395.1 Erythroxylum ulei | reverse complement strand
CACAAATCACATTTTTCATAACAATTACATTTATTAACAATTATACCGGGAAATGTCATGAATGCATGTACAGTCATTTTCATGTGCAAAATGTACTATTCCTGTGCATGTGCACTTGATGTAATGCATGAGCATGAGATGTGTTGTCCTAATTTCTCTGATTGATCTTACATGTACAAAATTTTTTTTGGGTTCTAACCCTTTAGATGGAAACGGGATGTTACAACTCTCCCCTCCTTAAAGAAATTTCGTCATCGAAATTATTTTCCGATTCATGAGTAAGGTAGGGGTACTATTATCTCATATACTTCTCCGTTCCTATCTCACTTCACCACTCGAATACTTTCTTTCAAATGAACCCAGTTGATAGAGTCAATAGATCTCTTAAAGACAAATCATCTTTTTCACTTCTCATCGGTGTTAATACACTTAACTCCTATATCTATCTCACCATATTCCATAATCTCAATGTTGCTCCACTTAACTCATTCGTCATTATCTTGAATCACTTAACCCCTATTACAGATTTATTTCTCTCATCAATATTATCTCAAATCAATTTTGGTCTTCAACTATTTTTTTTAATACCCTCTTCATTTCAATGTAGGGGTGAACGACACCCTTTTTGTCATATGACCCTATACACTATTGTAATGGTATCGTCAAGATAACGATTGATATGCCTGCAGTCAATTTAAACTATACATTAATCTCATGTTTCTATAAACTCCAAAAATATAAGCTTTACACCTGTCTCCAATAATCAAGACTATTGGCAACTCAAACGTGTAATCACTCGGTTCTATATTCTTAGCCATCAATTGCTCTTTCGATGTAATCCTACTAGAACATATAGCTTCGATTGGTTCTTGTGTTTTCTCTAACAGTCTCTTTATCAGGTAATACGTACTTCTTAATCCAATCATAAATATCATTTACTCGGAAGTTGGATCTGTTTTCAATTCCCCAATAAGGTTCACAATTTCTAAATCCTTAATTTGGGCTTTGCCAATCCTTTATACACAACTGATTTTAAATGTCGATAGCTAATAATACTTTCTTTTTGCCCCTTTTTTTAACCCATTAATCCACTAGATTTGATAATCTTAACATCTACATGTGTGATACTTTGCTATTGAATTTTCTACTCAATGCATCAATTTGCAACACTAGCTTTATTGGGAAATACTCATTTGCACATTCCCCTTTCAATTCTTGCAAACTCACTAAGTACCTTAATCTTTGCTGATCTATATATTCATACACATATATCCAAAATGTTTCTGTACAATTAATGTCTCCAAGCTTTCAAAGTAATTTCTATTATAGCACATTTCACGTCATGTATCCAAAATTCAGCTCATGAGGCTATAACTGTTCCTAGGTACACAAAATCACAAAATCACTTTATCCGATTGCAACATATCGCATTTTAATATCTACTGGAAAACTTCAATGTATACTACAAAATTCCCAAATTGAAGCAGTGTAATCGGTTAATTCTTACTTATTTTTTCGCCGATATTTAAAATGTCATCTTACTTTTTCAAACATAATCAATATACTATTTATGATCATAGTCACTAGTTGATATCATGTTGCTTGAATAATACTGTCGGGGGCATTGTTAACTCCAACAGATATAACCTACGACTCGTTATGCCCATAATTTGTTTTGGTAATTCTTTAAGTCATTAATTCCTCAGTGCAATAGTATTATCACATGAGATTTCAATTTCCCAATTAACTCCCTTTTTCTCGACTGATTTCCTCAGTTCATTTGATTTCCTGTGATTCCACCTGGACTTATTCTAATGGTTGTTCATTCATACCAGTTTCTCCACACATTAACCATAACTTCATGTGTAGGTAACACATTCCTTATATAAATTGTGTGTTTCCAACACATAAATGTGGACCTAAGTTCACCTTACATTAGCGAGAGTGTCCTCTCGAATTCAAAACTCCACTTACATAGCTGGTACTTTAGATCAACGAAATACGTACACTCTCCGTAGCATTTCCTAACTGTTATGGCCTGCCCCTATCAATGATATTCCCCTTCGGCACCTACTAGAGACTGTTGGCCTTGTGTTTACATACAAATGAATTATGTCCATATTGTTTACAAAAACAGTAGTAACTTGGGAACATTTCATAGACCACCAGTTGAGTATACCTTGTGTCCCCCGGCATCTTAACTTCAAAACTTGTTGTTGGCGTTCTCGACACATCCACCTATACCAATATCCTTGCATAGCCAATTCTGGTTTTATTGCTCATGATTTTATCAGTGCAGATCGGTTTACCAACCTAGGAACCGAGCTTGGATAAGCCATTCTCATTTCACAAATCCAGTGGAACATTCGGAAACTAAATCGATATGGGGACTTCCATAAACTCTTGATAGTTGAAGGCAAATCCCTTGGCCAATGTTTTCAGCAATAGGGTCTTCCCAAACAAAAGGCAAGGTCCTCCAACCAAAACACTGGTTCGATCTTCCTTGGTGTCAAATTAGAACACTAACCATCCCTAGTCGTGCGGTAGCAATCTGCACTTGACTCCCCACTTGGCTATCAAACTTGGTATGAATTTTGGTAGAGTCTCGGACCTTGTGAAGATTGACTCGACCCAAGCTAAGGACTTGATGGACTAAGGACTTGGCCCATGCTTGGATAAATGAACCACGACTAGCGGATTTATTATGAGAAGCATTGGATTAGGCCAGTGTACTATGTGGGCTTCAGCAAGATCACGCTGCATTATCAGCAGATAGAAATCGTGAGGAGATCTTAGACGATGTGGCGACAACTAGGAGTTAGAGTTGTAGTGGGACTCAACATCTAAAGATAGTGGAGACCTTCAAGAATAAGGATGTTAGTTTCTTATTTGAATGTAAATTATATCTTTCTATTATATCTTGTAGATTTTATCTTATCAATTAAAGTCCTATTTGGATGGGTGTGTCATCTGATTGGTCCACGTGATGTAATCTAATAGAGATAGACGTGATCTTAGTATGGTCTTAAACAGTTCAGTTTAAGTGAGATTGTGAACATAACTTAGCTTACAAGTTTGAGTGCCTATATATAGTTCATTCGAGCTTTGCTCTCCTCATTTAATCAGAGAGAATATTTCTTATATTCTTTTGTGGGAAAGTAATATAAAAATTAGTTTTACCGTATCTCTCTTATTTCTTTGTTGCCTTTATTTTTTATTGCTTCCGTAACATTGTTTCTTCGAGTATGTAAGGTAAACACTGCAAGGGTCATTGAAGACTGAAGTTTTGCTCAAACAGACCTAAGTAAAACTCAGTGCAAAAATGTTAGTGATCAACTTCGGTAAAAGTTTGACTCTCCGTTTGTATCAGGTACTAACAGTAGCCACTTATCTATATCTTGCTCAAACTTCAGATTGTACCCCAAAGGTAGGCAAAGTTAGGATCCTTGTGTTTTTTGCAGACTTCCGAGTCTCACAAGGTCTAGCATTCCACCGAACACTTACCGTAGCTGCAAAGCCGATTGTTTACCCTTAAAACAAGAAGCATTCGGAAGCGTTATTTTACTCGAGTTTCAGGTGGCAAAACCCTTAATTTGAGAGTCCTGGACAAGTTTCCATTATTTATTGGGAAAAAAAAATCAGTCCCGAAGGATAAATGAAACACACTGTAAATATACCCTAGAGAATTTTATAAGTTGAAGATATCGTGTAAAGACCCACCAAAGGAAAGACAAACCGAATCAAGATATCGTGTAAAGACCCACCAAAGGAAAGACAAACCGAATCAACAGTTCTACTGCCACAAGAGTACTTGAGAAATAAGAACTAATTTCTGGAAGCCATAAACTCCGAAGATTCCGTTTCGCTCATTGTCGCATACTTGAGAGCAAGTAACAGCAAAACAAAATTCGAGTCAGTTATAGAGTCATTAAGTAGGATATAGCCTTAGTTCTCACGCCTATAATTTAAGTTCAACAAGGATGGCACATGGATCTACCAACTGCATTACTAGATCAGTTCTAAAAGTTCACTTTCTGCCACTATCAGGACTAGCATCGCCATACGAAACCAATCCCCCATGTCCAGATGATGAGCTTGATCTAGACCTGCTAATTGTTCTTCCCTGACGTTTTGGTGGCACCACAACAGGAGATCTAGAAAGTGATGATTCACGACTCCTAGACCTTGAGCTTGATCTGGAACTAAATCTTCCTTTGTTAAGAGGTCGCTGCTCATCAACCCGGGGACCTAATCGAGATTTTAAACCATCACTTATGAGGGTACGTTTATCTCGGCTCCGGCTTTGGCTTTGAGCCCTGCGTCGATAACTGCTAGGACTTCGGGAAACACTCTTACTTTGACTTCTTCTGTTTCCATATCTATAGTTAAAATGTACATTGATTAAGCTTGGTCTGGTTTTGCAGAAACACAGTTAATCCATAAACGGAAACATAATATCACAGTGCAATGAAAACTGCCCACTTAGCATTAAGTTGACATCATGTAAACTATTAGTAACAAAGGAATCATTTGACCTCGGTGGTGAAGATATAAATGAGGTTGTATTACTAATGATTGCCAATTAAAATTAGAGCATAAAGTAAAATGATGATTGAGTAAACAGATTAAACTGTAATGAAAAAGGCAAGTCAAGGAGACTACCCAAATCATACCACAACAAAGCAACCAACTAAAAGATAAAATTTTGACATTAACTTTGATGTACCTAAGACACTATGCATTTAGAAGGATGGAAGGAGCAAAAACCTGTGGGGACTCCTGCCTCTCGGTGAAGTTCTATAACGTCTATAAGGTGATCGCTCTTGATAACTTCTGTAGCTTGAATACCTTCAAAGAGGCAAAAGGGGATTCTGAGAGCTTGAAATTATTTCTATACATCAGTTAAATCTCATTAGAATTACCTATTGTGACTCCTTTCATTATTATGTCTTCCACCATAATGGTAGGACCTCAAAGGTGATCGATCTGGAGAAGGGGTGCGATATCGACGTGCAAATGAATATTGTTCAGTGAAGCCACGCCCTTTCCGAATGCGCTTGGGAACACCGTTAGGGGATTGGCTTCTTGATAAAGCACGGCCATGTTGTTTATTAGAACGTTCAGGCACTCTTTGCGCAGGATTACCCATCGGACTTCCACTGCGATCTCTCAATCTAGTGGTCCGTGGAACCTGTTCAGGACTCGGACTGCTCCTATGGCTGTTGTTTGGCTTTCGTTTAGGAGTTGGCGAGACACTTCTGTTAATCATAAACACACAAAGTATTAGAAATGCAGGATGAATGTATTAAATAATATCTCTATTCAGCAGATACCTTGAAGTGCTTGAGCCATTTGAACGAGAAGGCTTAACAGTGATTTTCTGTGATTTAGAATTTGCACTTCTTCCATTGTTCAATTGCTTGTCATTTTTTGGAGATACTTCTCCTTCTTCTTGAGATGAGCTGGGCTCAATGTTCTTTAGCTTCTCCTCCCTTTTTGGTTCTTCAACACCTTCTTTTGTTGACAGATGATTTGATAATTTCTTTCCTACATCTGAAATATCTAGATCAGTCTTACAAAGCCTTTCAAAATTTGGCCACTTGAAGCCTTACTGCCTCAAAACAGATTTATAAGGGGTTAGTTGGCTAGAAGTCTTTGAATTCTGACTTTCTAAAAAGTTAAAGAAGAATCAGGTGATAAACCGTACATGAAAGGAAAAATGTGCAATATAGGAATTGGTAACAATAGAAGTAATGTAAAAAGCACACCTTGATTCTGTCTCATTTTATTATCAGCCTTAGTGGAGTTTTTGTTTCTATGAGTGCGGACATGGTCACCTTTTTCATGATCAGAACTGCTACTACTGCTAGCACTGTCAGTCTCTGAATCACTTGAACTATCAGAACTCCTACAAACAATCAGTTTACATCTAGTAAAGGGAAAAACTATACAGCACAAGGATAAAATATCACATTTGAAACAAGTATAAACCAAACCATTTGGACTTCCGCCTTGAATGTGTATTATGCCGACCTCTCTTTCTCTTTCTTCTCCTTTCCTTCCATTTTATCCTGTGTTGCCGGTTAACTCTTTTTATTGACCTCTTCTTCCCATGCCTTCCATCACCAGATGAACTAGAATCAGATAGAGAAGAGTCTGAATCTGATTCCGAAGGCGTATCAGATTCTGAAGATGATGAATCAGAGTCAGAGCTATATGACTCAGATGTAGAGTATCTCCTCCTTTTCTTTCTTGCATCTTTCTGGGATTTTTTCTGCCTTCCCCTAATTCTTCCATCGGAACAATCATCAGGAGAACCCTTCCCTAGTTTCTTCTTCTTTCCTGGAAAAAAGCAATGTCATATAAGCATGTACTCTGAAGTTAAGAGTAGCAATAACGTATGATGGATATAAACAAGTTCCATGCAAATTGAAAATTCAAATGGAAATACTACCATCTGCTAAAAAATAAGAACTAAGTAAAATATAATAGATATGAATGTTTCTATACTAATATCAAAGAAAAACAAAATTAAAAAATGGCTTGAGTGAAGCTTTGTTACCTTCAAATTAGCAGCCCCTAGAAATCAAATTTAGGATTTATAAGAAACTAGACATCACCCCTTGTTAATACCTCTCCTATTGATCAGCCTATACTACCTTACCTAAGTCCATTAAAACTTATGTTTGTAGGAGCAAGTTGGGAAAAGGGGAATCTGCCATATAGGCAAGTTGTTATGAGTTTGTTATAGTTCGTTATGGAGAGAAAAGCGGGAAGAGAGGGGCCCGATTTTTGGAAAATTGGGAAGTAATAATCAGGCCTGGATGTCACCAGGAGGGGGAGCTTGCTCCAATTGTTTTTCTTCACATATCAATAATACAATCTCTAAAGCATCACCTATCAGCTGGTGCTTTCATTGAGAGAGTATAAAGGGAAAGAGATTGTATGCAAACTCGAATGGAATCTAGAAACCTCTGCGATAGAAACATCTGTTAGGAGACAAGAATCATCACTTCCAGGTCAAGAAGGGATGGTTAAGTCACACGATGCTACTCTAAAGGACTTACGAACACAGTTGAGTTCTTTGATGGCCAATGTCGAGACATTGGCTCAGTCCCAAAATCTCCTTCAGTCAAAGTTGAGGGAAGGATTCCAAGCCAATAACTGGCAGGAACGCAGAGAAGCAGATTATGGGAGGAGTCAAAAGTTCAACAATGTTGACTCATCTTGCGTCTTCCTCGTCAGGTGGTGAAAAACCGATTAATGGTACTCAAGGGACAGAGCCTCGCCAACAGGAGAATTGCTCGGTGTATGCGACAACAGAGCATGTATGGGAAGAGTATAGGAACGCAGCACGATGTGTCGATCTCCCTTCGTTCCACGGGGAGGATCCTTTCACATGGTTACACGTGCAAAGTCCTATTTTTTGATCCATGGGATCCCTTCTGAGCTTCGTTTACCAATGGCTCAGATATGTGTGGAGGATACTACGTTGTATTGGTTCATATCCATACGTGAGCTTGATCCATGCATGACGTGAGAACGCTTCAAGTGTTCTCTGTTCGACCGGTACGGTGGGAAGGATGAAGGTAATCCGATCGAGCAGCTCAAATCGGTCCTCCAATGTGGTTTGGTTGATGAATATATCGACGAGTTTGAACAGTTGTCCTCACAAATCACCCATTTCGTAGAAGAATGGTTTATGAGCTGTTTTCTGGGTGGTCTACGGGAAGAGGTTAAGAATCGGGTCAACATTCACAACCTGCCAACCAGAAATTGATTGTTGATTGTGGCGCGAAAGGTAGAAAGGGAGTTGATCAATGAAGGGGTAATTCGCACCAGCGAACCAAGGCAAAAGTCCAGAGTCCAACCTTCTAGACATGGTTTGCAGTTGGACACACCAGCTATCCCTCGTTTTGGTCATTCAAACAGAACATTTGTTAATATGAGGAGTGAAGGAAGGGAAACGCCCAACAAATTCCGAGGTGTCGTGGCAGACAAAAATAGAAATAGTGGAACCAAGTGGAGGGGAACAAGGAATTTGTCGCATGAACAACTTATGGAGAGAAGGGCAAAGGGGTTGTGATTTAAGTGTGGCCAAACCTTCAGTCCACTTCACCAGTGTCCAAACAAGGAGTCTAAGTTGATTGCTTGGGAAGGAGACGCGGATGATAATATGGTAAAAAGTCAAGAAACAACGCAGGAAGAGGAGCATCAAGAGGATTGTGAGTTGGTATGCAACTTGGTTGAGTTCAAAGAAATGGGAAAAGATCAAACCACATGTTCAAAATCCGTGGTTTTGATGGATAAGCTTAATGAAATGCCTATCTTGATTTTGGTAGACAGCGGAGCTAGTCATAATTTTGTGTCTAGTAGGTTGGTACAAGCCATGGGAATTTCCATTACTCCGACTCGAACCTTCAGAGTAAGATTGGGAGATGGGCATTGGTCTTTCTCACAAGGAGTTTGTAAGGAGGTGAAACTAGAAATGAATGGAATGGAGTTTAGTGTAGATGCATATGTTTTCGATATTGGGGGACCTGATTTAATATTAGGCGTTGCATGGATGGAGACATTAGGGGTGGTGAGAGTTGATTGGAAGATGTGTATGTCCTTCAACCAAGTGGGAACAAAAGTCACTTTGCAAGGAATTAAGATGCAGGACTCTTCTCCTCACACCCTACAACAGATACTCAAGTGCGAGGAAGTGGAAGTGGAAGTGGAAGGGTTGTTGTGGTCCATAGGAGTAGGAGGATCCGTATCTGAAGAAAAGGGGACCCTGAATTCAGTGCAACAATAGGAATTGCGGGCTGTTTTGTTCAGATTTGAGTCAGTCTTTTAGGAGATAAAAGAGCTACATCTCAAGAGGGCTAATGACCACACGATCAACTTGAAGGGAGGGGCAGAACCTGTGAACATTCATCCCTATAGGCACGCACATCATCACAAGGATGAGATTGAAAGACAGATCAGAGAGTTGCTGGAAATGGGAGTAATCACGCCCAACATCAGTCCTTTCTCAAGTCCTGTGATTCTTGTTAAAAAGAAGGATGGGTCATGGCAAATGTGTGTTGATTATAGAGCTTTGAATAAGCTTACGGTGCCCGACAAGTTTCCAATTCAGTAATAGATGAGCTGATGGAGTCATATGGGGTTGAGTACTTTTCGAAGGTAGATTTGAAGTCAGGTTTTCACTAGATCAGAGTTAGAGAGGAGGACATCCATAAAATTGGGTTTCGGACTCGTGAGGGGCATTATGAGTACCTAGTGATGCCCTTCGGACTCATGAATGCACCCACTACCTTTCAATCCACTATAAACTTTATTTTCAAACCTTTGTTACGAAAGTTCGTTTTAGTTTTCTTTGACGACATTTTGATTTACAATTCGGATTGGAATCAACATACGCGGCATTTGGCTTGGGTGTTACAACTCCTACTGGACAATCAGTTGTATGCTAATATAAGGAAATGTATTTTTAGACAACAATCTATGGAGTATTTAGGCCATGTCCTATCATGGGAAGGGGTAGCTATGGACGCATTGAAGATCAAGAGTATTTTGGAATGGCCTATTCCTAAGAATGTGAAGGGAGTGGTTCCTTGGACTCATTGGGTACTACAGAAAATTTGTCCAAGATTATGGAAAATTGCAAAACCACTTACCAAGAAAGATGGTTCATTTGGAGGGAGGAGTCCCACGAGGCTTTTGAGGAATTGAAAAGGAGAATGACGGCATCACCCGTTCTAGCTTTGCCAAATTTTTCCAAGGAGTTTTCCATCGAGTGAGACGCTTCAGGGAGAGGTTTGGGTGTTGTCCTAATGCAAGAGGGCCTCCCATTGGCGAATCGACTTATTCCAAATCCGTTTATGAGAAATAAGTGATGGCGGTAGTGAAGGCAATTCAGCATTGGAAGCATTTTTTAACTAGGAGGCATTTCAAATTTTTACAGATCATAAGAGCTTGAAGCATTTGTTAAGACCAACGAATTCCGTCAATAGATCAACAATGTTGGCAAGCTAAGGGGCTGTTTGTTTCCGTTTTTTCCTTCCGTTTTTTGTTGCCGTTTTTGTAAAAAAAACAGGTAAATAAAACGTGTTTGGTTTACTCTGTTGTGATTTTTTATTTCTGAAAATAAAAAACCACAACAGTTTTACAGAAACCAAAAAACATCGTTTCTCTGAATTTTGACATGTTTTCTTCAACAGAAAAACAACATATCCCTATTATCTATCTCGATTAATAATAATTAAAAAAAGTACAAAATTTATAATAATAAATAATTATTAATTATTAATCATTAATAATAATAATAAG
>JANITX010000010.1:28007007-28018542 GCA_027564395.1 Erythroxylum ulei | reverse complement strand
AGAAATCTCAACCAAACAGGTTTTTGTTTTCAGTTTTTATATTGCAAATCTCAACCAAACAGGTTTTCGTTTTTTAGGAAAAAAACAAAAACTAAAAACAGGAAACAGAAACCAAAAACAACAGCAGAAAAACAAAAGTAGAACCAAACGGCCCCTAAGTTGTTGGGTTTAGACTTTGAAGTTATCTATAAACCGGGAAAGCAAAACAAAGCTGCAAATACCCTCTCTAGAGTGGAAGACAATAAGTTGTTATTCACAGCAATTTCAGCTCCATTTTGGCTTGATATGGATGTGGTTCGATAGGAAGTTAAGGGGAATGCCGAGCTAAACTCCCTCATTTCAGCTATACTACAGAATCCTAACTCAAAACTTGATTATCATCTAGGGAAGGCTTCTTGTTCTATAAGAACAGGTTAGTTCTTTCATCTACTTCTACATTAATTCCCCAATTATTGCAAGAGTATCATTCCTCAACGTTAGGGTGACATTCTAGTTTCCTAAAGACCTACAAGAGATTGGCTAGTGGATTGTTTTGACTAGGAATGAAATCGTCAATACAGAAATTTGTTCAGGAATGTGCCATATGCCAAAAGAATAAATACATGGCCATGTCTCCAGCTGGTCTCCTGTAACCTTTACCCATTCCCAGGCTGATATGGGATGAAATCTCAATGGATTTCATTACGGGGCTTCGTAAGTCCCAAGGGTACAAAGTCATAACGGTGGTAGTGGATCGGCTATCAAAGTACGCTCATTTCTTACTTCTCAAATCCTTTTACGACTAAAACAATGCATGGTGTTCCTAGCTCCATATTGAGTGATAGAGACCCACTTTTCACTGGTAATTTTTGGAAAGAGTTATTCAAGTTACAGGAACAGTATTGAAGATGAGTTCTTCCTACCATCCCCAAACAGACGGCCAAACGGAAGTGGTTAATAGGTGTTTAGAAACCTACCTTCGTTGCTTTGCTTTTGAGCAACCTAAAAATTGGTCTCATTGGCTGTCTTGGGCTGAATATTGGTATAATACTAACTATCATGTAGCAATTGGGAGGAATCCTTTCGAAGTCATCTATGGTCACCTTCCACCAACTTTACCACACTTCTCTCAAAGGAATTCTAATGGAATCAGTGGCATTAGCTTTGGTAGACAGAGACGAAGCTTTACACCAGCCAACTGAAACACAACCTACTTCGTGCACAATGTTTGATGAAGAACATTGCAGATGTTCGTAGGAGGGAGGTGAAGTTTCAAGAGGGAGACTTGGCCTTTGTTAAACTAAGACCACATAGACAGATTACCATTGCAAGGCGCATCTGTCCCAAGCTTTTTGCAAGATATTATGGTCCTTTTTGGATCTTTGGTAAGGTGGGACAAAGCTGCTTATAAACTACAGCTCCCACCTACATCCAAAGTACATCCTATTTAGGGCAATGGGTGATCATCCTATTGAGCACAATCTTCCTCAAGGGAAGAGATGGATACCTCCGAGTTGGTTGAACCTGAGGCAATCCTTGCCTCAACCGTCACCAAGCCCAAAAGAAGAAATATTCAACAGTGGCTTGTCCCTTGGAAATCTAGACCCAATAGAGGAGGCCACTTAGGAGGATGCAGAATTCATTAAAGGGCAGTTTCCTTCTACCCACCTTAAGGGGTGGGGAGGAATATAGCTAAACAGGGGGAAGAGGGCCACGATTTTTGGAAAATTGTGAAGTAATATTCAGGCCTAAATTTCACCAGGAGGGGAAGCTTGCTCAAGTTGTCTTTCTCTTCACATATCAATAATACAATCTCTAAAGCATCACCTATCACACCTAGTATCTAGGAAACACTCCTAAAATAGAAGAATCCCTGATAGATAAGAAAACGTCCAACTTTCACAAATTCATAACCTGAAAATTCTCTCCACTATCTCATAGTTGAAACACTCAGTCCTATATAGAGATTTTGAGCTCTCAATCAAAATCCTACTTAAAGGATTTTAATTATTCCCTAAGTAACTTAAATCCTAAATCAATAAGTATAAACTAAAATAAACATGTTTTAATTTGGATAGTTGATCCTTACCACTTATAAACCCTTTTAACATTTTCATATTTAATGTTAAAGAGTCCATCCTTAATTCTAGGGATTATGATTCTATTGCATGATTCTAGGAATAATCCTAATTATGTATAGCTTGATTATAGGGATTATATTCTATATTAGGCTAACAACTTTTTGTATATAAAGCCCTACTCTGTACACACTCAAGATACAATAAAATTACCACTTCTTTCAAGTTTACATGGTATCAGAGGCTTAGGTCTCTTTCACTTTTATTTTTTTTAATTTGCCAGTGTGCAGATTCACTGTCCAGTGGACAGGTTTTGGGTACTTTTCTTGGGTCTCTTTCAACACAACGACCTCCAATCACCCTCATCGGCGGTGACACAACACCCACGGATTTGACGCGCCACGCACGTGCCCAAGCGCCACTCCCTTGTACTATCAAGACGCTGCCTTGACTTCTGCGTGGAGACGTTGATTTTGGTCCAACCTATTTTCGACTTTTATGTGTAGCAAGTTCCTTTGTTCCTATGTGCGCTATTCATACCTTTCCGGTTCTCTTTTCTCTTATTTTCAGCTCAAGTTTCTAGTGTATATCCATTATCCGTTTCATTATGGCTGACAATAAGAGTTTAGTTGTAGCAGATGTCATTCCTGTGCTGTCTAGAATTACGGAGCATAAATTAACAGGGCACAATTATTTTGAGTGGTGCAAAACAATTCGGATTACCTACGGAGTATCTCGAAGGATACTCATCTCATGATGATCCCCCATTGGACCACACTCACCAGGAGTGGCTACGTGATGATGCTCGTTTATTCTTACAAATTCAGAATTCTATTGATATTGAAGTCATCTGTCTCACTAATCACTGTGAGTATGTTAGAAATTAATGGATTATTTGGAATTCTTATACTATACTCTAGCAGAGGAAACATATCTCGAATTTATGAAGTATGCAAAGGTTTTTATAGGCTGAGCAACATGATCAATCTCTTCGGTCATATTTTATGAATTTTAAAAAGATTTACGAGGAATTAAATTTTCTACTCCCATTTAGTCCTTATATCAAGGTCCAACAAGTTCAACAGGAACAGATGGTTGTTATGAGTTTTTTGGTTGGTTTAAATTCTCAATTTGATGTTGCTAAATCTAAGATTATGTCCAGTATCGAACTTTCCTCCCCACGCAAGGTATTTACTTGGACACTTCGCACAGACATTAATTCATTTGCTCCTCCTAGTACTCAGAATTCTAGTGCTCTTATGAGTCGAACTCATGAATTCTGAAAAATCTCATAGACATCACAATCAAAGTAGTGGAAATTGGAGCAATAGAATCAAGATGCAAGAGGAATAGTCTGTCGATATTGTCATAAGCCTGGTCACACAATACACTTATCGAAAGCTACAGAATAAATCTCAAAAATCACATTCCTCCCACATTGCAACTACTGATGCACCTAGCTCATCTACTAAGAAAACTATTACTGTATTTGCTGAGGAATTTGCCAAGTTCACTCAATATCAAGAGGCACTAAAGCATTCATCCTCACCTATTACTACTATTGCTAACTCAAGAAACATATCTACATGCCTTCTTTCCTCTTCCACCCAATGGGTCATTGATTGTGGTGCCTCATATCATATGACAGGTAATTCTAGCCTCTTTTCTACTTTTTGTAGACACTCATCTCCTTCTCATGTTACATTAGCTGACGGCTCCACTTCCTCTATTATTGGGTCTAGCACTATCTATCCTACTTTCTCTTTTTCCCTAACATCAGTCTTAAATTTACCTGGACTCTCCTTTAATTTATTATCAATGAGTGTTGACAGATTTGGAATGTGTATAATTAGGATTCTTCCGTTATTATTCTTCCTTAATTATTCCTTCCTTAATTAGGATAGCTTTTCCTATATATTCATGTGTATATGCCTTGTAAATCATTCATTACAGAATGAAAATTCTTCAAAAGTCTTCAATGAGTAAACTCACTCGTACCTTAAATTGTTGTATCTCATTCTTTCCTAATCATTGTATTTTTCAGGATCTTAGGACAAAAAAGACTATTGGTAAAGGAGTGGAATCAAGAGGTCTCTAAGTTATGGATGCCTCAGTACCTAAACCCATTGCCTGCCCTAGTGTCTTGACCCCATTTCAAGCCCATTGTCGATTATGACATCCATCTTTACCCTTGTTGAATAAACTTCGTCCTCAATTTCATAATGTATCTTCTTTAGATTGTGAGTTCTGTCAATTTGCTAAGCACCATCGTCTATCTTCTTTTCCTCTAAGTAATAAAAGGGCTAGTTCTCCATTTGAATTAGTACACTTTGATGTTTGGGGCCCATGCCCTGTAATGTCCAAAACTAGGTTTCAATATTTTGTGACATTTGTTGATGATTTCTCTCATGTAACTTGGCTTTATCTCATGAAAAATCGTTATGAATTATTTTCTCATTTTTCTGCCTTTTGTGCTGAGATTAAAACCCAGTTTAATGTCTCAAACTGCACTTTACGAAGTGATAATGCCAAGGAATACTTCCCTACACCATTTCAGTCCTCCATGATCCAACATGGTATTCTCCACCAATCCTCATGCGTTAATACTCCTCAAAATGGCGTGGCTGAGAGAAAAAATTGCCATCTCCTTGAAACTGCGAGAGCACTATTTTTTCAAATGAAAGTTCTTAAATCCTTTTGGGTTGATGCAATCTCCACAGCATGTTTTTTAATTAATCGTATGCCCTCTTCTGTCCTTCATAGTGAGATAGCTTACACTATCCTCTTTCCCTCTAAACCCTTGTTTGATATTCCACCAAGCATTTCTGGTAGTACTTGCTTTATTCGAGACACACGTCCTCAAATCTCTAAGTTAGACCCCAAGTCTATAAAATGTGTTTTTCGCGGTTATACCTATCTACAAAAGGGGTATCATTACTATTGTCCCACTCTTAACAAATATCTTCTTTCAACTGATGTTACCTTTTTAGTACAGGTTCCTTTCTTTCCTCACTCTTTAGTCTCAAGAATAGACGTTGATGATGCATTTCTTGTTTACAAAGTCACCTTTCAAACAACCAAGGCTACACCTACACAACCGCCACCTCTTCATTTTGTCTACTCTAGACGACAAGATCATCTTGATACAGGCCCCATATCCAGTTCTTCTTCGCTATCAGATCCATCACCCGATGATCTCCCAACTGCTCTTTGCAAAGGTAAACGTCAATGCACCTACCCTAATTCATCATTTGTTTCTTATGATGATTTATCTTCTTCCTCATGTTCTTTTATTGCTTCCCTTGATTCTGTCACTCTCCAAAAGACTCTCCATCTGGCTTTATCTCACCCTGGTTAGCATGATGCTATGATAGAAGAGATGAATGCTTTAGATCCCAATGGTACTTGGGAATTGGTACCATTACCTATTGGTAAGAAGGCCATTGGCTGTAAATGGGTATTCACAGTCAAAGTTAACTCTGATGGCTCAGTAGACTGACTCAAAACTCGGCTTGTTGCAAAAGGCTACGCTCAAACTTATGGTGTTGATTATTCTTATACGTTCTCACCTGTAGCCAAATTGACATCCATTCACCTATTCAGCTCTCTGGTCGCTACTTGTGATTGGCCACTACATCAGTTAGATATCAAAAACGCTTTTCTCCATGGTGACCTCCATGAGGAAGTATACATAGCGCAACCACCTAGTTTTGTTGCTCAAGCGGAGTTTGGTAAAGTTTGTCGTCTTCGAAAATCTCTATATGGTGTAAAACAAAACCCTCGCGCTTAGTTTGGAAAATTTAGCCAGGCCATTGAAGCATTTGGAATGAATAAGAGTAAATCAGATCACTCTGTTTTTTATAGACACTCTGCATTTGGAATGAATAAGAGTAAATCAGATCACTCTGTTTTTTATAGACACTCTGCATTTGGAATTATTCTTCTTATTGTTTATGTGGATGATATTGTTATTACTGGAAGTGATCATGTGGGCATTTCATCTTTAAAGTCTTTTCTTCACAGCCAGTTTCAGACCAAGGACTTAGGGCCCTTGAAATAGTTTCTGGGAGTAGAGGTGTCAAGGTATTTTTCTGTCCCAAAGAAATTACGTTCTAGATTTACTAAGACTGGAAAATTGGGAGTTAAGCCATGCATTACTCCAATGACTCCGAATCTACAACTCTCTAAAGAAGGAGACTTGTTTGAAGATCCTGAGAAATACAGAAGATTAGTTGGAAAACTAAATTATTTAACGGTGACTCGTCTTGATATTGCATATGCAGTTAGCGTTGTAAGTCAATTTATGTCATCTCCAACTATTCATCACTGGGATATACTAGAGCAGATCCTATATTACCTAAAGGGGACTCCTAGTCTAGGGATACTATACAACAATCATGGGCACACTCGTATCGAATGTTTTTCGGATGCTAATTGGGCCAGTTCAAAAGTTGACAGAAAGTCCACAACTAGATATTGCATGTTTGTTGGAGGGAATTTAGTCTCATGGAAAAGCAAGAAGCAAAATGTTGTGTCCAAATCAAGTGCAGAATCTGAATATCGAGCAATGGCACAAGCCATGAGTGAGATCATATGGCTATACCAGCTTCTTTCTGAAATTGGCCTTCAAGTCTCAAAATCGGCCATACTTTGGTGTGATAATCAAGCTGCTCTACATATTGCATCTAATCCTGTATTTCATGAGCGAACTAAACACATAGATATTAATTGCCACCTTGTTCGAGAAAAGATCCAACAAAAGTTAATCTCTACAAGATATGTCAAGACTGGAGAATAACTTGCAGATATTTTTACAAAAGCTTTGAATGGAGTTTGGGTCAACTATATTTGTAACAAGTTGGGCATGATTAATATCTATGCTCCAACTTGAGGGGGGAGTGTTATAGATTACATCCTTAATTCTAGGGATTATGATTCTAAGAATAATCCTAATTATGTATAGCTTGATTACAGGGATTGTATTCTATATTAGGCTAACTTTCTGTATATAAAGCCCTACTCTGTACATACTCAAGATATAATAAAATAAATTCTTTCAAGTTTACACTATTAATAACTAAACTTAGTTTTTTTGGCATCAAATAAACTATCGCAGCAATTAGAAAAGGAAAACTTACATCTCCAATTTATAATACTATAAGCTTACCATTATCGTTTCCAGCAAGATTCTGAATTTTGCTTTCAGAAGTTTCACCACAATCTACAATTTTTACAGACTGGACAGGTTTTCCATCACCTGACCCTACTTGCTCTATTTTCTTCACAACATCCATTCCCTTTATCACCTTCCCAAAGACAACATGCTTCCTGTAGCAAGTTCACAAATGAGATTCTATAAAAAAAATCAATAATGTCCTAGCTTTATCTTTGTAAAAAGAAAGTTTATAATGAAAATCATAGTAAAAAAGAACCAAATATATTTTAATCAATAAAAAATAAACAACGGTCCAATGTGCAAATAGAACAATCAAAGATCAAATACCCATCAAGATGTGGTTGACGCTTGAAGGTAATGAAGAATTGTGAACCATTCGTGTTCGGACCACTATTTGCCATGGAGAGAAGACCAGGTCCATCATGCTTCTGTGTGAAATTTTCATCTGGGAAGAGCAACATTAAACTTTCAAAATTACGTGAGAACAATCCATCAGGCAGGCACATATGTAATCATGTTTGATAGATTTACCAGCAAATTTGCCTCCGTAAATACTTTCTCCACCGGTGCCTGCAAACCAATCAAAGGTTGTACTTACAAGTCGGGGCATGGGAATGCATGTAAAACCCAAAACTTAATTGATCAATAGAACATCAAAATATATGGACCAAAAAGGCATACCATTTCCCTTAGAAAAGTCACCACCCTGCAATGTCGTGACAGAATATCAACATAATTTTTTAGGAAAAAAAATAGAAAAACAATTTTAAACCATGCAAATATGGAAAGAACTAGCAATGGCCTTGTGGCTCATTGGGAGAGGATGTCTGTAACATCCTCCGCTACCAGGGTTCAAATCCTTGTAGAGACAACAATTTACCAATCAAAAAATAAATAACAAGATGTTAATCACAAGTCCCCAACTTCAATATCTTATAAATCCTATCGAGTACAAAATTGAAATTATTAGAAACGCCCATAAGCTTCACATGTTTTATCCACTAAACAACACATTCTACTAATCAGATATGTTAAACTTTCACCTCATGCCAACATATATGAAAAAATATATTTATTTGCACAATTAAAACATAACAGGGATATATGCTTGGTTTGGATAAGACTTTACAAGAAGAAAGGATAATGGAAAGATGGAAATAAGTGTTATGTTTACCGGTGGGCCTTTAGTCAGTATTGATTTACCAAATTAATAGATGCAATATTTATTTACCACAGAAACGCCAACTTTATGTGATTTAAGTAACATATATAAACAAGAAAATTTGCTCTCCCTAACAGACAAGCCACTTTGAATTAATGTCACAATAAAGAAGGAAAGCAAAGAAATAGCAACGGTAGCCCTTATATCCTTCACCATCAGGATCAAATGGCGCATGAATTGCAACCGAGCTGACTGAATGAAAAAGACATCTATATCACATATCATTTCACAACAAATTACATACTTGAGCCATGAACCCTCTAATTATCCGATGGAAAAAAGATCCTTTGTAGTGCAAAGGCCTTCCAGTAGTTTTTCCAATGCCGCTCTCTCCTACAGAGAACCAACGCAATTAGCCATCAATCAAACCATGCACACAGCCCAGAAGCAATCATCTCCAATTATCAACCAAATTCAACATACCAGTGCAAAGCACTCTAAAATTGTCTGCTGTCTTTGGAACGACATCCGCAAAAAGCTGCCAAATTTAAATTAACTAAGCTCATCTCTATGTCAGTATTGATCAACAAACATCAGTTTTTTGGCAAAAGATTGCAAAAGCTCATCCTTAGATCAAGGACAGAGTTGGGTTTATGATATTGCATTACCTCAATAACGATTCTTTCAACAGGATCCCCATCAATGGAAACATCCAAGAATACAAGAGGATTCTTTTTCTTGCTCATCTTTTGTTGCCTGTAAGTCTTCCGCAACACCTCAAATAGCGTCCTCAAAACTTACCTACAACGTCAAACAAGTGTCATTTTCAGACCCAAAGTATCGACTCTACCCACAAGTGCGATTTCATTTTCAACAAAAAACCACAAAACCCTAAACCCTAATTCTTCATTTCCAGCAAGAATGCACAACACGTGGAGAGCTTCATTTGCTCCAAATCAGATGCATTTTCACGGAAGTGACAAAAGAATAAACACAAATTCGAAGTAAATAAACCACCAATCGCAAACAGAAACCCTGGAAACCCATCCCACCTTTAAAAAGTAAAATAAAGAGGGTCAATTACAAAATGTGAGCAAAGAAAAGCTAGTCGACGACTAATAGTACCTTGGCTGTGCGCGAGTTAGAGCTAAGTGAACTGGAGAACCAAAAAAGACGGCGGCGGTGACGGCGACCGTTAGCCTCCGCTTAATAAAGGGTTTTGTGCTTCCACATTCTTCTCTTTAAAGTGTTGGCCTTTAGTGTTGTTATTAAAGTGGGAGGAGGGTGGAATCTGAAGTATTGCGTCATTAAGTTTAGCAAACGTTTTAATAATTTCTTTGTCTGCCACGTTGAAACAGTGGTCTCTTATTGGTACAATTAGTCAGTCTTTGATCTAAACCTGTGACTTCGTGTACCCTAATTGATTTCAATTTTTAAGAAGTGGAAACATTATATGAAATTAGAAATGGTGGACAAATTTCTTTATTATAGTTTAGCATAAAGTTTAAAGGAATTGAGAATAATAAATAAAATATACAACAACAATAACATCCAATATGAATCTCGCTAATACGTGAGGCCTGAAAAGATCCAATAATACACAACCTTATCCCTAACTAGTAGAGATATTGTTTCCAAACAACAAATTGAATATAGAGGATTATTAATCATATAAGTACCATTATTGTTTGTTACACTCTATATTCTTATTTATGTCAATAAGCTTACTAGATATATGTAATTGTATTGGATCTATGTATTATAAGACAATTTTTTGATACATTTTAGTACTAAAATTTTTATAGAACATAATGATAGACTTTCATTCTCTTTGAACCAAATATTTTATAAAGGTCGACCATTTTAATTATTTTTATAACAGATATAATAATTAATATTGTTTAATGGAGATAATGTTGAAATTTTATTCCTGTTGGACTTCTATCAATTATAATTTTTAAAATATTATGGTTAAAAATTATAAAATATTATGGTTAAAAATTAAATTATGATCTAGTATAAAGATAATAAAATGATATAATTAAGTATATCGAAGTTCAATTAAAAAAATAATACCTTATCAGTATAGGTTAGGCTCATATTAAACCTTTGATGGGAGGCTTAATAAGATTAATATAAATAGTTGTTAGGTCTCTTACAACCTGCTTAAGTTTATTATAAAAAAAAAGCGTAAAAAGATCTTGCTAATATTGTTTTAGGTAACTTTTATCAAGAACGGTTGAAAGTTAAAGTTACTTGTTCAGAAGTTAAGGAGCTTACATAAGGTCTTCAATAGCTTGCTCAATATGAAATGGATAGCAAAACATATACATTTTTGGGTTAACTAAAACAAAACTCAAACTTTTATCAAATTTTTAATTATAGCCCGAACTTTAAAAAGTAGCAATAAAATGTCCAAAATTTTCATTTTTTTTAATTTTACCCCAAACTTCAAAAATGACAATAAAATAATCAATTTTTCAATATTTTTTCAATTATAGCTTAATATTATCTGTTATTCTCTATATGCCTTCAGCCATTGAGTTTTTGTCTGTTCTTCTAATATTGTTTTAGGTAACTTTTATTAAGAACGGTTGAAAGTTGAAGTTACTTATTCAAAAGTTAAGGAGTTTACTTAAGGCCTTTAATAGCTTACTCAATTTGAAATGGATAGCAAAACATATACATTTTTGGGTTAATTACAAAAAAAAAACTCAATCTTTTATCAATTTTTTAATTATAGCTCGAAATTTAAAAAGTAACAATAAAATGCAAAATTTTCAAATTTTTAAATTTTAACCCAAATTTCAAAAAATGATAACAAAATGCTCAAACTTTTATTTTTTTCAACTATAGCCCGACATTATCTGTTGTTCTCTCGGTGCCTTTAGTCATTTGTTTTCTGTTTGTTCTTCTAATATTATTTTAGGTAACTTTTATTAAGAACGGTTGAAAGTTAAAGTTACTTGTTCAAAAGCTTACTTATGGTGTAACATCCCGTCCTCATATTAAGGGTTAAGACTCGAAATTTCAGTACAAGCGAGCTTAAAGAGAAACTAAAATAATGCATTTTCTTGTTCATACATCATGTTAGCATATATGCATATAAATATGGAATGTTTTCGTATAAAAAGTGGTAC
>JANITX010000010.1:27617071-27629939 GCA_027564395.1 Erythroxylum ulei | reverse complement strand
AGGTCTACTAGACAACATGTTCCTTCTTCCCGTTACTCACCTGAGGATTGGGTGTTACTCACTGATGGGGGAGAACCTGAATGTTATGAGGAAGCCATTGAAGATGAGCATAAGGATCATTGGATTGAAGCTATGCAAGATGAGATGAAATCTTTGCATGAAAATCACACCTATGAGTTGGTGAAGTTGCCTAAGGGCATGAGAGCCTTGAAGAACAAATGGGTGTTCAGAATCAAAGCTGAAGAGCACAGTTTGAAGCCACGGTATAAGGCCAGATTGGTTGTTAAGGGATTTGGTCAAAGGAAAGGTATTGACTTTGATGACATTTTTTCTCCTGTTGTAAAAATGTCTTCTATCCGAACAGTTCTTGGTTTTGCTGCTAGTCTTGATATGGAGATTGAGCAGATGGATGTAAAGACAGCCTTCCTTCATAGTGATTTGGAGGAGGAGATTTACATGGAACAACCTGAGAGCTTTAAGGTGAAAGGAAAAGAAGACTTTGTGTGCAAACTGAAGAAGAGCTTGTATAGGTTGAAGCAGGCTCCTAGGCAGTGGTATAAGAAGTTTGAATCAGTTATGGGGGAGCAAGGCTACAAAATGACTTCTAGAGATCACTGTGTGTTTGTACAAAGATTTTCTGATGATGATTTTATCATATTGTTACTTTATGTGGATGATATGTTGATTGTAGGCAGGAATGCTTCTAGGATTGATGAGCTGAAGAAGAAGCTAAGTAAGTCTTTTGCCATAAAAGACTTAGGTCATGCCAAGCAAATTTTAGGCATGAGAATTACTCATTGCAGGGGTGTCAGGAAGTTGTATTTATCGCAAGAGAAGTACATAAAGAAGGTACTGCAAAGGTTTAATATGACTGGGGCTAAGCCTGTTGCTAGCTCACTTACTTCTCATTTCAGGTTGAGTGTCAACCAATGTCCTTCTACAGATGAAGAGAAGGAAGAGAAGAAGAAAGTTCTATATGCCTTAGCAGTTGGCAGTTTGATGTATGCTATGGTGTGTACCAGGCCAAACATTGCTCATGCGGTTGGTGCAGTGAGTCGTTTTCTCTCTAATCCAGATAAAGAGCATTGAGATGAGGTGAAGTGGATTATGAGGTATCTCAATGGTACAACTGACTTGAGTCTTAGTTTTGGTGGTGATAAGCCTTTGCTAGTTGGTTTTACTGATGCAGACATGGCAAGAGATGTTGATTCTCAAAAGCCTACATCAGGTTTCATAATCAAGTTTGCAGGGGGAGCTATAGCATGGCAATCAAGGTTACAGAAGTGTGTTGCTTTGTCAACCACAGAGGTTGAGTTTATTGCAGCTACAGAGGCTTGCAAGGAGTTGTTGTGGATGAAAACTTTTCTTTTTGAGCTTGGTTTCAAGCAAGATTGGTATGTGTTATTTTGTGACAACTAGAGTGCCATTCATCTGGTAAAAATGCTAGTTTCCATGCAAGGTCGAAACACATTGATGTTAGGTTTCATTGGATACGAGATGCGATGAATTCCAAGTTACTAGAGCTAGAGAAGGTTCATACAGATGATAATGGTGCTGACATGATGACTAAAGCATTGCCGAAAGAGAAGCTTGAGATTTGTTGCTTGATAGCCGGTATGGCTAGATCCTCCATTTAGTCGTAAGGGGGAGATTTGTTGGGTTTTGGGTCACTCCTAAGTGGAGCCCAAAGCCTAAAATATAAAAGGGTGTTTTAAACCCTAAAGAAGTGTAGAGAAGAGTGGTCAGCTGGAAAAGAAAAGAGAGGGAAGAGAGAGAGAGAGAGAAGAAAATTTTTGTTTTTTCTCCAACTTTGCGCAGTAATCTTCCGACCTTCAATCGCATGGTGATTTCTTGTCGAATCGACCTAAAATTTTAACCAGAGGTTCCTCTCTTGTTGTTCTTCATTCTGAACAGTGGAGATTGGATTTGAAGATCTCCAAGGTGCCCTGATCTTCAGTCAAAGTTTTTGAGATCTTAAGGGTGATATTATTCTCAACTCTTTGATTTTTTATCTTATTGATGATTATTGTTGCATTTTGAGTTGAGTGGTGACTCTAGTTATATTTAGAAGTGAAAAAACCCTTTGTAATTTGATTGATGATAGTGGAGTTTTTCTTTACTGGACTAAGTCTCGTGATTTTTTCTTTCTCATATTGAGGGAGGTTTTTGACGTAAAAATTGCCTGTATTATTTATTTCTTGCTGCTTAATTTTTGTGTGCATTAATGAGGTTATTGGCTGCTATTTTTTGATTAATTATGGTTGTTTATACAGAGAAAAGTTTATTTGTTCTGGTTTGTTGCCGCTGCGTGACCAACACCTCATTTCCCAACACATGACAAGTCATATTGTTAAAAACGAAATGTAGTACTGTATGCAGCCAATATGATATTCTGTATTGAATCGCATATTGTACGGGAAGTTGGAACTTTATATTGTTTTCTGACTAACAACATGAAAATCTGTTTGGTTTCAAAGATAGTTCAAATGAGAATCCTGATAGATGACCTTGGATAAAGGATCTTTAGGCGCATATGTCTTTCCTTTGAGTTCTAAGTTATGCCATATGCTTGAAGTTTAATTAGTATCCTACTCTCGTGATATCTTCTCCGATGCTATTTATTTTTACTGCATCATTTTCTCTGAATGAGCAGTCTTTTCAAAGTTACCCAAGAGGAGTGTTAACCTTTTGTTTCTTTTCAATATTCTACAATCATCAGCATCTTCTTCTGGGTAAACTTTTTTGCTTCTTGTTATCAGCACATGCATCTTTACCTTTGGCTGGGGGGCTGTAAAGGCGTTCCAAGCATCGTAATGAGTAATGATATGAGCTTATACTTTATAAAGGTTTTGGAATCCAGCTGCCATCATTATGGAGAGTATTTTCCATATGTCCTTTTTTCAGAGCATTGTAATCAGAGTTTATTGATGCTTTTCTATTTGCAGGCATTCAGTTTTGGACAAGTATTTTGGAGTAAGCTGTGACATGCTAAAACCATCAGTTTGATGGGAAGTTCTGAACAGTTGATGAAAGTCGTTTGGTGATCCAATCATGTAATCTTCGGCTTTACTAGAAACTTTTCATTTAGAAACTCTCATTTGTCCAAATTAAAACGAAATCTAATATGGTGATTTAACATGATGTGAGATTAAGAATGTGTGGTCGACCAAGCAAAAACGCACCAGCGGTAAAAAGCATTGCAGTCATAAAAGTAGCCATTAAAGCACAATATTCTGAGTAAAAAAGGCCATTAGCAGGAGTCCTTAATCACAATCTTCGGATATTACTATTTCCTAATCATTTACTAGCGACTATAAATGTTTATCATTTATTGAGAAAAGAAAGTTGTTTATCCAAGTTTTGAGAAAGAAATGTAGTTGGCGCTTGCAAAAGATTGCCAGAGGCCAAAGTGATGCAAGGTCATTTCTTTACTATTAAATGCATGTGTATTAGTAGCATGCATGGGGGTGTGCAGCCGAAGTGGTAAAGAGATGGAAGCATAGACCAAGAAAAAGGAAAAGGTTTTGGTAATAATTAGTAGTGGAAGGGGGGAAAAAAGGAGGGAAAAGGCAGGTTTGTTAAAATGAGATTCCCTAAAAGAAGATGACTTATGCAAATATGCTGAAAAGAGGAAGGAGAGAGCAACTTTTGGTTTGTCTGGACGTGTAGTAGATGGAGATAAAAAGATGCAATCTTTTTTACAAGGCAAATGGCATGTATGGTACCTTAACCCTGCTACTAACGCACACTTTCCAAAAGCTTGGATATACCGTAAGACCACAAGCTCTTCTTTCATTAATTCCTAGGTTTCTATTCCTTCTTTTGCATGCTGAATATACTAAGTTGCTCCAATAATGATTTGCTTTTTACCTTTTTTTTTTCTGTCAAATCTGGCTAAGGCCTTTTCGTTTAGAAGTTGAATCAACATGTTAATAGCTTAATTTCTAGGATTAACAAAGCCACATGCCTTCTTATTCATTGCACGGTATCGTTGTCGATCTGATTTTGCCTTTATAGTTGATAAAAAAGAAAATCTAGTTAGATACATTCAACCAATACATGTAAAATTGGGATATACCCTTTTTCTTAATCTATGTAATAACCCGGCACCTTTTAAGCTTGAAGATAAAGTCTCAACCATTAAATTTCATCTTAAAATTATGCGTTACATCTTTCATGATGCTAATCTTACAGAGAGTTTCAATATCCAAAGCAGGCTGTTTTATAAAGACTCAGTCGTAATTCATCAAAGGACCAGGAATAATCGTCCAATAGTGGTGTGTCATCAGGAAAATGGAACAGTTTGTATGAGAAATGATTGTGGATGCTAACGTAAGTGAAGCTACCAACTGAAACGATACGTGTTGGATATGCTATGAAGCCATGCACGGAATTTGATAAAGGGTTAGAAAAGAAGACTCTGAGAATAGTAATTCAAAGTTTCAAAGTTCAATCGAATATCATTTTCAAAACCGTTGACATTTTCTTTTCATTTCTCTACTACGAAGTTCCGGACCACCACCCCACCTGCACAAATACATAGAGACCAGACCGTCACTCAGTTTCCCTTTCCACTCACGCTTATAACAGGTTTCAACCCTCCATACCCTTCTTTAAAAAAGAACATTATTTCTTTGAAGCTTATCATCTTCTTTTCTTAGTACGTTCCATAAAGTGATTGTGGAAAAGAAGTTGTTGGAAATTGCTATATTCTTCAGTCTTCATGAACATTCTTCAGTAAGACTTTGTGTAAGAACTTGGATATGCATGAACATTTGCGCAAGTGCATGGCTGGTGCCGTGATCTCATTGGAAAGGTATTACACGTTGAAAAATGTACTCAGTAGAGAGATGAAATTAGATGGTTAATACTGACTTGTGAGGAAATAAATAACTATTTTTGGTTTAATTAGTTAAATCTACGAGTCTAGGGCTCGTCCGAACTACTTGCGTTTAGATTTCTATCACGATAAATTAACTATAATTCCACATGCATAATTTGTCAGACATGAGCCATATATTAGAGGAGTTTGGCAGTCCAATTTGAAACTTGTCAATATTTCAGCCAAGTCCAAATGTGAGTGGTCACATTGGATGCTTATGCTTTTGGAAAGAAATCTACATCAATCGGCTTTTCACAGAAATTATGTGTAGTAAATGCAAGACAGTACAATGATAGTCCATACATAATATGCCTGTCTAAAATCCAAATCTCATCCCCTTTTCGATTATTTGCATAAGAAGTTTAGAAATGAAATTAAGTATTTGGTAGTGCCAATGTCCACAAGGCAATAGGTTGGTTTTGAGGGGGCATTAGTCCATTCCAAGGCCCCTCACCTCGTCAACATGATTACCTCATCAGCTTCTTGCTTGTCTTTGTTCATTACTGTTTGATGATACAATGTACTATCCTCCTTTAAAAAGTTGATATTTAATTCTTTTAATAATTGACCATTTCCCATGCAGGATCCCCTCTTACCTTCAATATATGAATATCGAACCTTATTTGTTTATATCATCTTCTTCGCAAAGATCTCTTGATTTGCAATGTCAAAGGATGACTATAATGTGGTGGGGCTGATGTGCTTATCTTCCCTTTCAACTATAAAGGTTGTCAGTCAATCATGGTTATAGCATGGAGACAGGAGGGGCATCTCCAACTTGTATTTACATGCCAATGGGGTACTCTTTCTACAGTACTAAAAGCGTCGTGAAGAGCTAAAAGTGGAAACTCTTGGCATCTAATACCGCTTTCCATCGATCTCATGTCAGTTGTATTGCGCGGCAGGCTTGTGATCCATAGCTATCGAGATAAAGATGGGACAAAAGGGGCAAAGGTAAAAGGGAATTTGCATTAATTACTGCTAGCAAAGGTAAATTCGAACTTGCATTAATTACTGCGAAGGACATCAAATAAAACCAACACATCATAGATAGAAGTACATATATGTAACATTTCCTCCTCAACAAGCATCAAATTATCCCTAAGATCATCCAACATATAAGCTACTTAAGGAACCAAATTAAAGGTAGCTTCAAAAGCATGAAATTAACAACAAATTGATAAGCATTTAGAGAGATTTAAGAAATATAGCTAAAACAAAGAATGTAATTCTTTAAACCCTTTATAATATCTCTCTGTCTTCGAAGGTAGGCTAATGATTTTTCCCTTCATATTTTTGCGTTCTAGCAATCACCCCAAGCTTCAGATGCAGGAGGATGAGTGTATCCAAAACCATGATTCTGGAATCCTACACCGCCAGTGTAATTTAGCATTTCCCTGAGGCTCAGGCTGATGTTAACATGACTCCTACCACTTGCAATACCATTTCCATTTCCATTAACACCATGCTCTTCACAAGCCAGACCAAGAAAGTCCCTAGTCAAACGATCATTCTTCTGCCACGTGGCGAGGCTGCCCAAGTTCGGACATTGTGAGATGTGACTCACTGAGTCAGCAACTTGATGACTAGCCGGTCCTACCTCACCCATATTCAATGGGATCATGTGGCTTTGACCCCCAGTGCTCTGAGTTGCACCCACAGTTGCAGCCTTTTGAAGGAGTGCAGTGGCTGACAGATGGTGCGAAGCAGTAGCTGTGACGGCATTGGAGTGTGAGAGGCTTTGGAAGGGTGAAACTACCAAACCCTTGTGGACGGTGGTGAAAGGTGGTGGTTCTTGGAAAAGTGGCGTAGTAGTACTACTCTGAAAGGGGTGAGGTTCAGGCTTGATGTGAACCGAGTTTTGAGGATGAGTAGGGTTCTGAGATTGATCCCATGGAGAAAGTGAGATCTGATGGTTATGGATAGTAAAGAGTGGTGGGTGAGTCTGTGAGGTCTGGAGAAGCAGAGTTTGATTCGAGGACATCATTTGCTGAGCTGAGAGTCTCGCGCTTTCTTCAGCTAATGCATCACAAAAAGCTCTGTGTGTTATGAAGCTGTCCTTCCTGTTAATAAGTGAATGCAAATAAGATTAGCATATCAAAAACAAATTAGATGTTAAGCTTATAAACGATAATTAGCAATGAGTTAGGAATGATAAATACTGAATGAACAAGTTGAAATGGAAAACAAAATCAGGGTACAAAGCAAGTAAACTAATTTGAAGAAGTTGACATTTTCAAGATTTAAGGTGAAAGTTAATCTGATCACACTAATGCTTGTCTTTTCTTTACTAAATCTTTTAGTGAGTTATTAATGTAAAGGAAGAGATAAAAGTCCAGGGGGTCATGCATGCGGATAGGATGGATACATGATTGTCATAAAGCTAGAAAGCACAAAGCATAATGATCTTCTTTGGTCAAACAATGGAAAGAGAGAGAGAGAATGGGCGGGCGAATATGAATGTGCATGCAGAAATGGAGTAGACAGTAGGGGAAAAAAGATCGAAAAAATTGAGCTCATGCATGAAACAAAGATACGCAATTGAGACCCCCAAGCATGTGGTACTGATGAAGAAAACGAAAGCAGATGGGGCACTATCGGATTTTTGTGCAGATTTATCTACTTTAATGATGGAGGAGGTCAGAGTTTCAGTGTCTTCCTGCGAGTAAACTTTGACAACTCTCCGTGAAAAATCACGAGACGTACCTATGTACCAGTAAAAACCATAAAACTAAATAATTAATATGAGCTTTTTTCTTGAACAAGATCAGCCAGCAGATATTCATCATTTTTTAAGGAGTGCAGGCTGTTCACTGCTAAGCCCCCAAAAAGCGTAAACACTGTCAGGAAACCCAAACAAGTTTCTCAAACTGAAATGCATAAATTGCATTAAGCTTTGTTTAGAAAAGCTCAGGAAAATCTACCTAGTAGTTAAGCATTTAATGCAAGAATATGATTCTGATTTGAAGAGAAAGTTTGTAAAAAACATGACTGTGTTCGTTGTTCCTTTATTTCCCCACCGTTTATGTTCTTTTCAAATCTGAACTTGGCTGGTCTTAGACCCGCAGGGTATTGTTTTAGTTGCCTTTGTAATGTAACCAGTAGCAGATACTTTTATTAATGGCTTCCATTTTTATGGAACCTGCCAACAGCTTTGAGCTTCAGATATATTCCATGCCGAGCTTACACTCTTTCACAAAAATAGCTACTGGACGAAAAAATCTGATGCAAAATACGAACACCATCCCGAGGACACGATACCTCCCATGTTAAACATTGCCATGAATGTTGACAGAGCTCATCATGTTGAATTAAGTAATGAAGAAGGTAGTAATGAGGCTTATGTAAAAAGGGAACTCCAAAAAGGTCAAGAAAAAGAGAAAGTATAGGAAAATTAACCTGGAAAAAAGGGTTCCACAGTCACATCTGTACTCTCTTGTTCCGCAGGTTTTAGAATGAGCTTTCCAGTCTGATTGAACTGCATAGATCTTCGAACACTTTTCACATTTCCACTTCTTTTCTCCATGTTTTCTGCAGTAGTGCTTCTTAATACCAGTGAGGTCACCAAGAGCCCTAGAAGGATGATGGTGAACACACGATGGCTCAGGGCAAACATACGCTCTCTTCCTAATATCTTTGCTGTTTCTTTGCTTGAGCTTCCATGGAAGGTTATGGCCTCTCCTATGAAGTTGAAGATTTTGATCTCTCTGAAACCCTTTGTTGCAGATCTCACATACAAATCTATTTGTAGCGAGTAAGGTCTTTGGAGATAATGCTATCACTTCCGCATCAGGATCTACAAAACCGGTAGTTGATAAACATCTAAAACCGATCTTAAAATTTTACTAGTCTTAACGCTAAATCAAAATACTGGAAGAACATTATTTTATAATTACCTGGGTTGCCTGGTAAGCTTCTCTTCTTCTTGATCTTCTGTTGTTGTTGTTGTGGAGAAATGGCTGTTGAAACAATTGGATTTAGGCCGCAAAAGTCCTGAACTCTGGTACCAGTAGAAACAGTACTAGTTTCTTCAGACAACGTAGAGTTAGATATGGATGCAGGAAACATGCTTATGTAGCAGAAAAATCCAACAAAGAAAAACAAGAAAATTGATCCCTTTTGTTCGTTTGATATCTTTCCACAACTTTAACCTCTTGTTCAAGTTCCTAGTTTGCACCTTTGAAGACACAAGAAGTTAGCAGACTAAGTCCAGGCCTGGAATATTAGAGAATAGTGGCTCTGGACACAACTAAACAAAACTTTGTTGATGAACAGGTGGCAGGGAAATATAGACACAGAAAGGCATCATTCATTGCGTTGCAAAAGTAAAATCTCGTGAAGAGATGATGATGATGGGTTATTCTCCAAGTCGCTGTCTAGCCATGGATAATTGCTTGTCTGAGCAGCTCTGAAATACGATACAGATACATCTCTTTCCAAGCTTTGTTTCTCTCTCTTTCTCAATCCTAAAGACCATCTGAGAATGAGAGTTTACCATGCAATCAAATATAGAAAGACCAGACAATCAGATGGGTTTTCCCCAAAAACCTAATACACTCTTCACTTCTCAAGAAACCTCTCCCTTCTGTTTATATATGCCCTATTCAGATAGATAGAGACAAAGAGAAATTATCACTTCATCAGTAGCTGGTATTGTAGATAACAGTTATACAGGATGTGATGATTACAGTGGCTGACCACGAAAGACGATAGAGAAAAACTTGAGAATTGCAAAGACTAAAAGATTAGAAAAAGGCTAATGAAGAAAAGAAAATGGATAAAAATTCTGAAAAGAAGAGAGATGGAGAGAGAAACAGAAGAATCCCAGCCCCACTTGAATCATTAACATTTCTTTTTGTGTGTTTAATGAATTTTCTTTTGAATTTTGACGTTGGCACTTTCTGTCTTTTCTTTTGTTCCTGTTATAAAACACCCAAACCCTAAAAGGACCTTGATTTGAATGGAATGATAACAAAAAAGATGGTTGGTTGCTTATTACCAGGTGAGAGCTTATAGCAATGAGAAACTTAAAAAGCTTGGGGAGATAGAGAGATGGGCCTTCTCAACCTTTTTTATTACTCCACAGCTAGCCGACATGATTGGTATTATTGATTGACTGTTTCAGCTTATAGTTTATCACAATATTCATGGCATTTGAATCACTGCCTTATAATTCCTGTTTTACCATAATTTGTGTAGTGACGGATTTGCTAACCAATCATTAAAGGACTTCAAACTCCAAAGCCATGCCAATTAAATGCTTGCAAATAATGGGAGCTGATGGCATTGCTAAATTTAGTATTCAGAATCTGCTTTTCTTCTATACCTTGCGGGTACAATTCACAACTCGTTTTTTATTGCTATTGTAATTTGTAATTTAAACCCTTAGATGACTCTTTATTGTTTTCTTTGAATAGTTCTTAATTAAACATAAAGATTGTTGATCTCCTTCATCTTACTTTGAAGGCTTCAGGACTATTATACCTAAGTTTCTTCTTGTCCATTATCTCTGTTGAGGATTTTTCCCAACTTCCTGTCTCTCTTTCTTTTGCAATTATTCTAAGCCATCCTAGTGCAAAGAGAAAGTGCTGATACAAACCCCACCACAGGGAATTTGGAAGGTTTCCTCTCTTCTTTTGTTTCTCCTTTATGAGCCCTTTTTTTTATATTCCAAACCCAAATCTAAAGCAATGAAGAGATCGGCATAAACTGGTTTCTTGTTATCCTCTTCAAGATAAAACCCAAAACTAGACACCCACATTAATTTACTTGAACTCGTATAATGATGGGGGATAAGAGCGGCATTGGGAGTGGGAAAATAAGAGATTCTCTTTCTTTATGGTGCATGCAGGCGTGGTCTAAAACATGGCAGCTCAAGACGATAGCAACCACCATGCGAAAATAATCCATTCGCCTTTGTTAGGACCCATTAACATATTTGCATTTCACCTTTCAGATATCATTCGAGTGCTGCTCTTACATACACTTTGGAGAATCCAATGTGGGTTTGCTTTTGATCTCCGTTGAATCAATATGGCTTTGAGGTGAGATTCATTTTGCTTTTCCTTCGTGATAAGGTGAGGTTTATGCTTCGCTGATTCATCTTTAGGGTTCAAGGTACGTACAGGAGATTAAAAACCATCATCATTTTATGTTGTTCTTAAGTGAAACATTCAAAGCCACTTTCACGCTTTGATTCCTTACATAAAATTCATAAGGAACTTCAAATGGCCTAAAGTAAGTAGTAAGTACTCCCAAATTCTTGATAGTAACGAGCTTTTTAATATTCCAGTGGCGTGACATTTCTCCTAACAATCATGAATACAAAATCTTCAGGAATCTTTGTTCCCCCAATCATCTATTTAATTGTGGAGTGATTAATTCTTACCTCATCATCTAGATAATATATAGTAAAAGATTAATGACCAGCTTGGATAAAAGTTCAATTAATAACTATTAGTCTTCGATTGATTTACTGTCTAAATGGTCACTAAAATTTAGTGGTTAAAAGTTTTGTTATAGTATATTCTCTTTTTGAGATAATGGAACTTATTCAATATTTCAAGAAACTTTACTTTAGTGAAATGAACGAAGGTACCCCTACTTTTTTGGTTCTTATAAAGTACGTACTCTCTCCAAGATAAAATAAAGGAAAAACAAGTTTGAATAAACGGAGATTCAAGTGTCCATGTCTATCCAGCTGCATGAAAAAATTGGTGATCTTTTGCGCAATGTTGAGTAATCATGAGGATCAAATTCATCTATTTACCAACTAGTTATTGTCCATTTGCCGTTATAATAAATATTCAAGTTGTGGAGACAAACTGATCATGAGACGGAATAAGAATAGGCTCTTGTGGGCCATTCCTTTCTTCACGGGTTCTTCTTCTATTCCCAGATTCTCTTCTGCAATTTCTTGCCCTTTAAGCTCACAATAAACAGACATAATTGAGTAGGTGCAAACGAAAACATTTTATTGTCGCTTTCTTCCTTCTCCAATATTGATGTCTGTCCAAATCTTGTACACCTTAGACTTCTGTTACGTAGGATGAATTATAATGGTTGCTTATGATATTTAGACATTATTTAAATTAGAAAATTTTGAATATGATCCACAAAATATCAAGATAAAGATAAATAATTTGTAATACAAAATAAAAATTCTGTGATAATTATAATAAATTAAATTGTGCGGCTATGATTGATTTGATTAACCAATAAATATCCATTAATCTTCTTATTTCATGTGTTTAAATATAAATTCAAACATCCAAGAGTAAAGTTTGTGAGCATTTTAATTTTATAGATTTTAAGTTACAAATTATTATTTTTAACTTATAATTAGTGATTTAATGTTTGTTGAATCAAAAAAATAATTAGTGATTTAATGTTTGTATGATGACTCTTCTTTTTTACTCATAATGATATTTTGTGTGATCTACTTATTCTAATACTATTTGATCCGTAATCTTACTCTATTTACCTATCATTCTAAGAGTGATATCATGGCCTAATTAGGGTGTATATAGCTACTTACCATATGCTCTATAGTTGCAATATAAGTAGATCTTTCACATTAGAAGATAAGTTAGATATTGTTCACTCTTTAAAGATACTGAAATATATTACTCATGATACAATTATTAAGTATGTGAAATAGTAGGAGTTATTCCTCAAACTCAAAATAGTTTCTAATAAAAGCAATGACAAACAAATTTAAGATTTAGAAGTTCAATAAAAATAATTTCTTGTTATTAAAGATGAAGATGAAAATTGCCCTCACAAATGTTTGCAGCTGTTAACGAAAGACCAACAGACTTCACAGATAACGTCAAATGGAGTGAAATAGACATAAATTCCATTGCAAATCTTTATGTAAATTTAAATGATGAAATTTTATCAAGCATAGAGAAGAGGAAAAACAAAAAATCATATATGAGATTATTGCACAAAGTTATACGAGGTCAAGTTATTCAATAATAATTT
>JANITX010000010.1:27606651-27616971 GCA_027564395.1 Erythroxylum ulei | reverse complement strand
CTGTCCGAATAATTTCCTGTGACCACCGAAAAATGTCATACATCATTAATTTGATGTCACTAAAATTATTCACTGTTTTGAAATTTTTAATGACATAAGTCTTAAATACTGATTTGTTTCGGTGCACCGGTTAAACTAGATACCGGGTGTTACAATTATTCAATTATAAGAAGTCTTCAATAAAATGATCTTGTTAAACATATAAATAGAACACTTTTGGAAACAGTGAGTTTTATGTTATTAAACTATTTCTAATGGAGGCATTATCTACTTATTATTTGGTAAATTGTTCTCATCATACATTTATTAGTTTGAAGACTTCTGAAGTATGGTCCAGTAAACTTGCTAACTACTTTAATTTTTATTTATTTCATTGTCCTATATATGTACATAGGATGGTAAATTAGATACAAGATCTAAAACGTGTATATTTCTCAGGTATGAAACATGTGTAAAAGGGTTATAGGTTATTGAGTCATGATTCAAAGTCAAAGAAAAAATTATATGCTTTACCTAAAACAAGAATTTATTTCTTCCATTAAAACAAATCAATAAATTGCATCAAAGAAAGTGGAGTTAGAGAATAGTCATTTAGATTCTACATTGCAATCTCATCATAAAATTGACTGAATCTAGACTAATGGCTCTAAAGATGATGAAAATGAGGAGGCATAGGAAGACGAAATTCATCATAAAAGAAGCTAAATATTTAATTACAAATGAAGGAGACAAAATTAGGAGGCCATAAATTTTTTAAAGACTAATTTGGTGATCTGTACCTTAGTAGTGGCATAAGAAATAGATAATATTAGTTAGCCTTTCACATACTCTTAAGTTATCTTTCATAATGATTATATTAAGTGGTTGGTAGTTGTAATTTCCCAAGTTCATATTGACCCAACAATAACTTTATTTAAGACTTTAAAGAATTATAGGCTAAAAAATTATTAGCTAAAAATTGATTATTGGTACTTTTCATAGGCTTCAAAGTAGTTTTACCTCTCTTTTAATTTTAACTATGGGATTATGATACCCAACTCCCAAGTAGAATGCCACAATTTCCCCCTATTGAATTCTTGATGTCCTTTTTTAGGCTCAATCTATGATTTAGAATCTTTCCTCTCTTTTTTAATATGGAACTAGACTATAAGCCTAAAAGTAGTCATCCATTGCTCACAGCCTTGTTGTTGATGCCACTTCCTACCTTCTCATCCGAACCCAAAATAATACTAATGGAGGTTTGCCTTAATACTATTTATAATGCTCCAATAACAAATCTAATTTAGGTTTAAGAGAACTAAAGACCTAGAAATACTTGCGCATAAGTCAATTAGTACTCTTTTTCATATACTTGTAAAGCTTTTCACTTTCTTCTCCTTTTTAATTTGTGATTTTGATACTCAAATCCTATGTGGGTTGTCATAGTGTCTATACATGAAGAGATTGTTTTCTTCTAGGAAACGACATTTGAAAGTTAGTAAAACCACCACCAAAGAAGATCATTGGTTGGAAATGGTTGTATAAGAATAAAATTGGTATTCTAAAATGTAAGATAGAGGTATTAGTTTGATTAGATATAAAAGGATAGAAATACAAAAAAAGGTTGAATACAATTATATATTATCCTATTGCAATACATATATCCATTTGTGCTTTGTTATTTTGTTTTATGTTCTCTCTTGTTTATTTTTTGTTTTCTTTGTTTAATCAAGAACTAAATTAGGATATAAATCTAGATGGGAGGAATCCTATAAGTATTATTTTGGATTTATTTCTTGATTTAGTGAAAGACATAAGTTTTATTATGAATTATTCATGTTTATATTTTGTTGAATTGAAAGTATATTAGTGTCTTAATTAAATTTCAAATTTTATATATTGGGATTAAGAAATCATAAGTGTGAATAGATCATGTCATAAATAATAAGAGTTGCATGGAAAACTACAGAGAAGGATCATATACTTTTGGCTTAAAGTCAAATCTATCATTGAAATTTATAAAACAAGTTAATATGTTCTTAGGAGTTTTAACTAGAAAGAGATTTCAATCAATCAATATAGAAACCCTGCTTAAGCTTCACAGTATTACTTTGTCCTTTGAACCGAACGACAGCCACACCCGTTCTCGACGCCCACCAGGCGATCGTGCAGGGAAGCGGTGTCACTGAGGAATGCTACCTGGTTGATCCTGCCAGTAGTCATATGCTTGTCTCAAAGATTAAGCTATGCATGGGTGTTGTATGTCTTGGGAAAGAATACAATTATAACTTTGGAATTTTTATTGATCCAACAATCTAAGGTTAATCCATGAGTCATGATAAATCTATAAAATGGTTCTAGAAAAATTCTACATCCACATCTTGTTTATTTATTGGTTACTTCATTCTTTTAAATTACTTTGGTTTAGTACTTTAGATTAGTTTATTTAATCCTTTTTTAATTTAATAATTCATTTTTTAAAATTAGATAATACAAAGAAGATTAGTGCTAGTAATTGTAGTTGTTATAGAATCAACACTAATAGTAACTTAAGTTATACTGTCAGAATGATAGGTGCACTTACTTAGCAATCTTTAACATAGTTTTAATAAGATAAACACATTGTAATGATGTATTAGCTTTATTTATGGTTAATACAATTTTATTAATTTTCTAAAAGACATGGTTTTAATAGGATACACACATTATCACAATCAATCTGCTTACTAAAAAAGTTTTTGTATAGGTTAAAACAATCGCCTAGAAATTAACATAAATGCTTTAACTCATATATGATTGCTACAACTACTTTCATAGTAAGCATGATAACTGAGTTTATTACAACATATTTCATTATGGATCATTCATTTATTTACTATTATGTGTTGATGATAAGTTTATGTTTGAAGTTTAAATATGAAAATCATTATTGATTAGTGAGTTTAAAATGAAATATTTATTGATTGTAAAGAAAAATATTAATATAAAGAATCTTCAAGACAAAAAGAGAGGGAAATTGTATTTTATAAAAAAATATTGAAAAATTTTTAAAGAGTTTTGTCATCTTCCAAAGCATTTAAAACTCCACTCATAACTCATTTTAGGTTTTCAGTTACTCATTCACCACTAATAGTTTTGATATTGATTATATCATCTAATGTTTATTGATTTTAATGCAATTGCAATATTGTGTACCATATGTATACATTCGCTTTAACATTTCACATGTTATTAATGTTGTTAGCACACACACACATACATATATGAGCATTAGCAAGATGTGAAATTGATTATAAAATATGTACAGGATAATATATGAATATGTTTTGGGTTCAAAAGAAAGGAGTATTTGATTATTGTGTTGTAGATTATGCAAGTGATTTTGACATGAGGAAGTCCCTTTTTAGTTTCATATTTTCTACTGGAAAGGACATTTAAAAGCAACATATATATCTATTGCAAAAGCTTTCAAAGAGGATCTAGGGTTAAAAGGCTTGTTTACTACATTAAGTTCAACTTTTAAGATCATAGTAGTTTAATGTGATAGTAAAAGTATTAACGTATTTTACTAAAAATAATATGTTTTATAAGAGGACTAAGCATGTTAATTTACGTCAAAAACCATTTTCTTTGAGATATTATTTCTCATTATGACATTATTGTGAAGTACTAAAAATAATCTAACAATCATGATGACTTATTATCTTACTATTTTTAAGTTTAATTACTATTTGGATTTAGTTGAAATTTTTAATATTTGAGATTTCTGATATAGGACATATTTTGAGAAGGTAGAGTTACATTAAAGCGACATCAAATTCAAGTCTTAATAGAGATTTTGATGTTAATTTAATTATTGTATTACAATTAATGTGATTTAATTATCTCAAAGAAAAAGAAAAAGATGTTCCCTAGTTATTTTCTTTGACTAAGTAGAAAAGAAACAAAATCCCATCAAATTATTTGTTGTCCAGTTTCAAAGCCCTCCTAAAAGTTAGGAATTATCCAACTAATGGTTTCCTATAAATAGCCATTAAATTTAAGCTTGAGAGTATCAATTTTTAAAGTTATTGATGCAAATAAAATACATGTGGAAACATGTTGGCAAGAAGATTAGCTAAAAGGAAATCAAATTCCAATCTTACAAGGACTAATAAACTATTAGCTTTAAATTTTATATTTTATTTAGATGACCAAGTCAAGAAAATGAATTAAGATAAAGTAAGCTAACACTCCAAAAAGAAAAGTAAGGAAATAAGGAAATAAAACGTAGGTAGGGAGCTTAACCAATGAGAAATAAATTGGTTAAGACTTCAGAGTCATCATTAAACATATGGTAGGATTTATCGATCCTAATCTCGAATATTAGTTTTTGTGATGATAAGAGTTCTTTAATGTTATTCTCCTTTTGCTAAATTGAATAAAATTTTATTAAATAATTAAATATATAATGGAGTTTTATTTAATTCAATTAATTGTCCAAGTTAAAAAAAACTAACTCATAAACCTAAGCTACAATGTTCATACACACTTATATTATTGCAAGAATAAGATTGATATATTGTTTATCTAATCTATTCAAGTCATGCTATCAAATATCAAACATGAACAGTATAATATGTACTTATTCATATTTTTTCCACAATTAGTAGCTAATTGGTTAAAAAATTGCTAAAATTAAGATTTCATTTGCATAATTATCATAAGTAAACAACAATGATATTAGAACTCAACTTCGTAAAACTGCATCATCAAAGACTAGCAAAACTAGCAACTTCGCAAAATTAGCAAGATATTTAGCCTATTTCAACTCAGTAGTTATTAACTTAAAATTATGCTTTATCGTTAAGCTTCTAAAGGAAAATTTTGTCATTTTTAATAAAATTTTCATTTGGGAATTAAATATAAATAAATTATAATGATCAAATAAAAGAACATAACTAGAGAGAGATAGATAATTAAAATAATTAATTAGTTATTATGAAGTATTTTAGTGTCTATGAATTATTATGAACTTCATAAAATTTGTGCATCTTATTGTGGAATGTGGGTATGATTTTGTGAAAAAAATTTAAGTACATAACATATTTTCTAAACAAAAGTACTTTAAAAATATTTAAATTTTAACCACAGTTTAACAATAATTTGAATGCTAATTAGAGTCAAACTAGTCCATTGTATCTCAGGATCAGACACTCTTTCCCTAGTAATGCTAAGGTGAAATCTATAATCATGGAAAATGAGCAGCTTTGCCCCAAGTGTGAAGTCAACCATAAGGAGCTTCCTCCCTTATTACAAGTCCTGTTAAAGGAATATAGATAAACTCACCTGGTTATTACCACCCCTCAAGTTTCTTCACTATCAAATCATGTTAGCAATTATATGACTACCACTCTCCCAGTGAAATTGGATCAATCTGGTCTAGAGTAATACCAACTTCCCAAAGTATCTTTTATTTTATGGCTAGCCATTCTCCACAAACTTTGTATAAAAGACAAACTCCACAAAATCCCAGACCTAGATATGAGTTGTTAATTCTATCATAATCGCCAGGAATCTATATCTCATCTATACTTCAATTGCAAGTTCACCAAGGAACTCTAGCTTTGTATTCAACAAATTTGGGATGCTTTATGTGGTGTTACTGAATGGGATGGTACAATCAAATAGATATATAGCCTTAACCCCGTCTTCAAGGAAGATCACCATCTATTAATGATAGCATCTGGATGCACAGTTTTACTCCATTCGATATGAGAGGAATTTAAGACTATTTTGTAATACCAAAATAGAGCTCTAGGAATTTAAGCTAAAGTTGCTATATTCGATAAGGGAAAATCTTACTCACAAAAGATAAGTCTCTTAAGTTATCTTCTCAAATCAAGCTTCACATAAAGCTATAATATTTTTCTCTCATCTTAGGAGGCAGGGTGAAACAAAACCTTCCTCTACCTGTTAGTTAGCCCCCGACTTGTTCAGATTAAAAAGGGCATAAGCCCCTCTGTAATGCCTTATTCTTCTTGTTCCTCTCCTAGCTTTTTATGTACTATTTAGATAGCCATTGGCTTAGCAATACATAATTTTTAATTTACAAAAAAATACATTTAGATTAATTACAATCTAATTAAAATAAGATATTAATAATACATATTACTAAGAAGCTAACTAACTAATAAAAATATTAACAAGTTAATAAAATTAGTTATTAATAATGAGTTAAATGTTTTAATCTATGTATCAGTTAAACTCTCACATCTTTAATTTTATAAATTCTATGTATCAGTTTTGAAAGTAATAGTTAAAATTGGATACGATTTCAAATAATTAATTTTTAATTATAAAAGAATTACTAATTTAAATATTCAAAAATCAGTACAGATATATGAACTATTATACCAGGTTAAGATACTTACAAGTACTGGTAGATCGGTTTCCAACCCTCAAATAACTCAAAAGGTGTCTTTGAGATAGCCTTAGTTAGAACTCTGTTTGATATATACATAATCGTCTTTCACTACAAGAAAATTACCGATTCCTGATGGACAATTACCGATGGAAATAATACCGTTGAAAATTAGCGACAGAAAATTACATTACATTGGTGAAATTGTTGTAATATATGGTAATTTCTGACAGAAAAAAATATCCATCGATAAAGCTAGATGGGAAATTACCTCGCTGATTTTTGTGATGGAATATAGCAATATAATCAAAATCAGCGTCGGTAAAAGAGGTGCGAATGATAGGCGACAGAATAAGCATCATCGTTTATTGAAAAAATTATATTTCATCGATAAAGTTAAAAGTTAAATGTCGTCGTTTGCTTCGACTACAATGTATTTAATAAAACGTAAAAGAAACGGGGTGTACTGACAGAACTGGATTCTATCAGTGCTTTACCAATGGAATGATTATTCCGTCGGTAGATTTAAAATTTAAATGCCACCGTTAGCTCCGTCTTCAACATTTTTGATAAATAAAAAATGACGTTGTTATTAGACATCTGCTGCTTACCCACGAAACCCCTGCGCATCTATCGATGTTCATTTTCTTTTTGCTTTCTTTTCCTCTATTACTACCAATTCTCTTCACCGTGTGCAGGCTTCGTTTCCCTTCTCATCGTCCATCTTCTTCCTTCTACATCCATCTTGTTCCTTTGTGTGATTCGGTTCCCTTCTGTGTTTTTGTTCTGCGTCTTCATTGTGCTTCAGTTCCCTTCATTGTTCCCGTGCTTTTGTTCCCTTCTTCCTTCTACATCTTCGTTTATTCATCGATTGAGGTAAGTGGGTTTTGTTTTGTATTGAGTTTTGTGTACTATTTTAATCATTTTCGAACTGTGTTTGTGGTTTGATTGTATGGTTAATTATCAGTTTGGAATGAAAATGCATCAGTCTTTTGTAAAGTGGATGTCTTACAAATATGATTGTTTTGAGTTAACAAATCTAATTGTTTGCCCCAGGTTCTCTCTGAATTCTAGTATTCTATCTTTTATCACTAAAATTTTAGTAAGTTCATCAGTTTTATTTACTTTATATTGTTTTACTGACTCTAATGAAAGTTCTTCCTTCTTCACAAAAAGTTAGTTGTAGTCTTTCATAGTCCTTGAAACAAAATTCTTCATAGCCTCATCAAAAGTCGCAGAAAACAACAGAACCTATTCTTGCCTTTCCCTTTTAATTTTTTTCCTTTTTTTTGTTTTGGTTTAATATTTCAACAAGAAGGTATCATTTGCATGGGAAAATTATGATCATGTATAAATATGTCATAGCATATTGTGTGGATGTCTTTAAGAATTCGTGTGGTTGTTGAATTTGTGAGGATGTCTTACAAAATTTGTGTAGATGTCTTATCAATGTATTAGTATTTTGTCATTTGTCTGCGTTTCTGTGATTAAGATACTTGCCTTTTGATAATTTTGAATGAAGATGATGGAGAGTTTAGTTTCAAAGTTGTTGCACTGTAAAGACCGATGTTGTGTATATCCTGTCCACATACAAATTTCCGCAAGCTTTGATTGTTAACATGACCTCTAACTAATTAACTCTTTTGCCTTTCTATTTTTTCTTGACAAAAAATCAATGCTTAGAATAATGAAAAGTTGGGAATTTAAAGATGAAGAATTAAAATATTTTCTGCACCTCATCGTGTTTCGTTATCGATATAAAAGAGAAAAGATGAGCAAATCCCTAATAAAAACAACCAAATGACTTTAAAAATACCTTAAAGATCTGCTTGAGATACCTTACATCAAAATGTAGGCAACTCAATTTAGAATCACAATAGGAAAATATTTTATTGATTCAAAAACTTGATTGCCTCCATAACCAAAACCCCTATTTATACTAATTTAACACAACCCTTCCATTTCCCTAAACAAGCCTGACAATTATGACTTTTTAGAGGTCTTGAGTCTGCTAGTTACCTTGTACAAAAACAGCCATAACTTCTTCTACATAGCTTTAACCAATACACCAATTATTGCATTGAAAACTAAACTTCTGTCATTTTCCAAGAATATCTGATCTCATATTAAATTGTTCATAAGCTTCCAAAATTTTTCTCCTAGTTGATCCTTTAATTTTTAAACATTAATTTCAACAAAACCTTTTAATTCTTAGACTTTAATTACGACTATATATGTGTATATATATTTAATTAATACTTCCACGATTCTCCATCATTCTCCTCATGTTGAAAGAGACTTGTCCTCAAGTCAGGCATTTTTTCTTCCTCGATAAATGGTGATAAGTTGGAGAAGTTGATGCTTGTTAACACTCCATATTCTACCAGTAACTTAACTTTGTATAAATTTTCACTATCTCTGTTTAAAATCCAAGAAGGACCATTAGGACTTGATTTAAATTTTCCTAAATGACCTAGTAGAAATTATTCCTTACGGATATGGATCCATGCTAAATCTTCTTCTTTAAAGCTTGTAGATCTTCGAAACTTGTCAGCTTATTCCTTGTTCTTATTTTCTAAAAAATGTTCTTACGAATCTTGTCACGTAAAAAATTAATATATTTTGCCTTTTTTTGCATCATCATTATTGAAAGAATGATTAAATGAAATAGGAGTCAAATCTAGTAGACTAATAGGATTAAAGCCATACATGACTTTTAATGGACTTTTACTCATGGTTTTGCTTGGAAACTAATTGTAGGCCTTTACTTTGGGTAATTGAAGATCCTATTATCGAATGTTCCCTTTTATAAGACTCTTAATAAACTCAAACTTCAGTTGAAATCCTTGGCTTGTAGATGGTGTGAGGAACTAAATTGAAGAGTAGTTCTAAGCTTCCTTCGAAGCGTTCACAAAAAATGACTCGGAAAATTTGTCTTACAGTATGATGTAAAGTCCTCATAATACCATGAATTTAGACAATCTCTATGAAATAAAGTCCTTATAATAGAAATAAAGATCTCTATTACTAGCAATTGCATCCGATACTGTGCAGTAGTAGTGTAATTATTTAAGACTTAATTGAGTACAAGAATGAGAATTCTTTGATAGTTGAATTAAGTTACAGTGGATTTGCATGTTAAACTAGAAAAGTAGATGACAAAATATATAAGAAATAGTCCTTTCCATATAGATATAGTTCATTCCCTCCATATTTGTAAGTGGCCTCGGTTTCTTAAATGGTCAATGTTGGACTGCTTTGTTTGTGTTACTATCACAAAGATTTATGTTTTTCACATTGCAACTTATAGTATGCAACAAGAGTTGGGTCTTGTATGGGATATATTTGTAATTTTATTGGCTTTATAAATTACTAAAGAAGAATGAGTAAAAAAGGTTCGAAACCTTTCTTTCATGGCGCCTCATCTTGTTTATGTGGATCCTTCGCTAACACTCAAAACCAATCGATTTTTACTACTTTCTTTAGGAAACACTATAATACTAGATTTTTCAAGCCTTTTGTGTTGTTCTATATATTGATGTATACATGGTTGTATATGAGTTTGAATATTTAATTGAAACCTTTTGGTACATATGTCAGTGATATATAAAATTATATGCCCTTACATGAACTTAGGGTTATCGGTATGCGAAATCTTGGAAATTTCCGACACATAAGCTTTTAAGTGTGTAAAACGGATGGATAGGGCCGTGGTGGTTAAATTAAATGTGTTCTAATGCCTTAGAGGTGATTAGACATGATTTATATACTTATTAGACACTTAGAAAACTAAATTGGAGAAGTTGGTGTACATATAGACTAAAGTGCAAAATTTGTAAAAGTTGAGGACTTAATTGTAAATTTTCAATTCTTTGAGGACCAATTTGTAATTTTATAAAGTTGAGGGGCCTAATTATAATTTTCAAAAGTCCAAGGAC
>JANITX010000010.1:27516532-27532870 GCA_027564395.1 Erythroxylum ulei | reverse complement strand
TAAATTGTTATTATTTTATTAATAAAGTAACTCATACATAATGTTATTATAATACACTATTATGGTAACTTTTCTAAGGTGTTATTATTTTACATTTACTAGGGTAACTTATATGAAATGTTATTATTTTACATTACTACGATAACTCAAATCAATTGTTATTATTTTATGATATTAAGAGAACTCATATAAAGTGTTATAAATTTATTATTAAAGTAACTCAAATAAAGTGTCATTATTTTATATCACTTTTGTAACATCTTAAAATAGTAACCTTTTATAATGTTTAGTAACACTTAAATTGTTATCAATGATAAATTATATGTTGTAAAATCATAAAGTGTTACTTATCAAATTAAGAATCATAACATTTTAAGATATAATGTTACTGTAGATAGATATTTTATAACATATTGTCAAAAGTGTTAATATCAAGTGTTACTGTATGTCATTTTTATTGTAGTGTATGCCTATAAGATCTCCCTGTCTGGAAGGTTATTATTATTAGGGAAGTGAACTTTATAAAAAAATAAATTACAAATACAATAAGAAGATAACATTATTTTATAAAGAAGTTTAGAACTATAATATAGGTAGAAAATAAATTTCAACAAGTGACATCTTTTGATGTTATACTAAACTAGTATTTTCAAGAATCAATTGAACTTGAAGCTCCTATACTTCTTCAATTAGATTATTCAAAATGACCACTATATTGGCACTCAAATTATATAACAGAGGGCAATATAACTTATTGCATTTTAAATGATGATAGAGAGCCACTAACTATCTAAGAAGCACTTAATAATTTAGATGCCTCTTAGTGGATGATAATAATGCAAGGAAAATTTGAAGCTCTTCAAAAAAATAAAACTTAGAAACTTGTACATTTACAATAAAGAAGGAATCTAATTAATAATAAATATGTTTTTAAGATCAAACAAAATGGTATCCATCAAATGGAGCAATAACAAGCAAGATTGGTAGTACAATGATATGCTCAAAAGGAAGGACTTGACTTCAATAAAATATTTTTTTCCTATGGTTTGACTTACTATAGTCAAAGTAAACTTGGCAATATATGTTATATTTCACTTACAACTAACTATACGTGTATTGTATTTAAATTATATCTAGAACAGCTAGATGTGAAAATTTTCTTTTTATCATGAAAATCTAGAAGAAAAAATTTATATGCTCCAACTAGAAGGTTTTTAAGAGAAAGAAAGAGAACTTAGTTTGCATGTTGAACAAATCTATATATGGTATTTAACAAGCATTAATGTATTGGTATAAGAGATTTAATTCTTTCATCATGAGCCTTGCCTTAATATAGAACCTCATCTATATTGGTTATAGATCCTTGTTGTATATAGACAACATATTGGTTGTAGGCCCCAACAAAGATCATATTAAAGAATTGAATGCATAATCAGATAGGATATTTGAAATGGAGGATTTTGAACCAGCAAACAAGATTTTAGGGATAAAAATTTACTAAAATAAAAATAATGGAAAGATTTGATTTTCTAAAAAAACTACCTAATAAGGATTTTTGATGTTTCAATATGCAAAGATGTAGGCCAAAATATACTTCTTTTCCTTTTAATTTTAAATTATCCTCTAGTACGAGCCATGGAGATGAGATGATAGGAATGTCTCAGAGTATCATATGCATATGTAGTGAGAACTTTAATGTTCTTCTTAATTTGTTAAAAAATGTATATTATAAATACACAGAGCATTCGAATATTGTAAATAGGATTGGCAATAGGTTGGGCTGAGTCAGAGTTGCCTTTGACCTAAGTTTGGCTCAAAATTTTTATTTTGACCTCAATCAAGGCCTAATTATGCCTAATTTATGACCTGAGCTCAAGTCTTAGATAGATTAATTGGAAATTTTCATTGAGAGATTATGAGGAAAATGAGTTAAAAGTTTCCTTACTATAACTAAGAAAAGAAAGGACACATATACTAAAAAGAATATAAAAGAAAAACCAAAGGAAAATAAATCACATATTCACAAATAAAGGAGGAATTTCAGAGAATAAAAGAGGAAAAGGAAGTGAATTTTATATAAAAATGAGTAAAAAAAGCAAATGGTAGTGGGAAACTCAGAGATGCAAATAAAGTAAAAATTTTCAACACAACCATTTGTTTAAATAAATGTAGTACTTATGGATAAAATATAGAATTCGAGAATCAATACTTAGAAAGAATATGAGATAACCAAAAGGAAGTAAGAGAAAAAGAAAACCAAGCAAAAATATATGAATAAAAAGAATTGAATTTGGTGAAGTAAGCGTACGTAGCAATTGTGAGAAAACGAGGCAACAATAGGTGACAAGCAATAGGTGGACAGTGAGACATAATGAGAGAAGGTGTAACGGCACCAAAGAGGATTGGAGATTTGGAGGAGAGATAGAGTGTTTAACAATTTACAAAAGAACATCATTTTATTACATAAATAAATAATATCATTTTGTATATAAAAAAGATTCAAACTTCAATCTATGTTGGGCTAGGCTATAAATTCCAAACCTAAACTTGATTTAAGGCCTTTTTGATTAAAAAAGCCCAAGCATTGCTTAAAGCCAAATTAACTTAAATCAAACCTATTGACTTAGAGTCCTTTTACCATTCTTAACTGTAAAGAGGATCCTAATATAAGTTAGAAGCACCTATGATGTTACATTACAATACAGAGGAACAAACTTTTTTTTCAAAGAATATGTTGATTTTGATTATGCATGTGATCTTGATAAAAGCGAATCTACTGTAAGTTTTATGTTCACGCTTACTTGCAAGGTTGTAAGGTGATTTCAAAGCTACAATCAATTATGATTAAGTCAACAATAAAAATAAAATATGTGGCAACTACCCAGGATAGTAAGAAGCAATGTACATTGGTGTTGGAAGAACTCCAGCAAAAAATATCATAAATTTTAATTATTTTAGGATAATTAAAATGCGTTATATCTTGCAAAAAAATCTAGCATTTCATTTAAAAATTAAGTACATACAAATTCAATTTCATCTTGTTTATGAACAAGTAAAGGAAGGAATTGTAGATTATAATAAGTTTATACCAAAGGCAATATAGAAGAATCTATATATTATTCACTAAATATTTAAATAAAGATAAATAATTTATAGTAATAGAAGTAAATATTAGAATATGTAATAATTATAACAAAGTGTAATTAGTTTGATTCACCTATAATACTCGTTCATCTTCTTATTTCATGTATTAAAAAACAAAATCAAGCATCCAAAAGTAGAATTTTTGAGGATTTCAATCTTATAGGTCTTTAAGTTATAAATTCTTTTTACTCGCATGATATTTCATGTTTTCTTCCAATTTTAATTTATTTGTGATATTATACTATCTGCCTAATTATTCCAACAAAGTCTCAATTATATGGTGAAATGTATAGCTATAATCAGTTTGATTCACCTATAGTAATTAGTCACCTTCTTGTTTCAAGTATCAAAAAGTAGAGTTTTTGAAGATTATGAACTTATTGGTCTTATGTTATACATTAATATTATTGTAATTCTTTTTAGTCCTATGATATTTTATCTTATTTCTTATAATTTTGATTGATCTATGATCTTATTCTATCCACCTAATTTTTCTAGCAAAGTCTCAGTTATCTTAAAAAACAAAACACCTTGTCATTGCATGAAATTGAGTGGAAAGAAGTGAAGTTCTTTGATTTTATTCAACAAAAATGGCCCAGGTAAATATCATGTAACCTTTATGAGTTTGCAGCTCGTTAGCCACTATATGTCATTTTAAGTTCCTAGGATCCTTTCAAGTTTCAGTTAAGTTATATTAAATCAAGGTCTCTCCAATGACTAGCTTACTGTAATTCGAAAGTTTCGTCACCCCATTTCGACCTCTAAGCATTTATATATACCCAATTCCTTGCGAGGCGTAGGCTAAACAAGCCTCAATTCCCTTTTACTTTCATTGGTTCTTACGCTCGTAGACTATGATCATGTAATGGCATTGATTGAAACCCTTTGAGATACTTCAACGGTCCGAAATAGAAACCTTGGTGGGCTTTTTCTAACTTGCGATTTATATATAAAAGAAATTTCTGGATTTGGATAAGGGAAGATGATGGGCTTACTGGACAAAAGATCTTTGCACTATCCATGGAACCATAACACCAAACTAAAGCCCAGATTAAAAGGGACAGAGTAGGACTAGTTAAAAGAGACAAAGGATCCCATACCTGTTTACTGTTTTAGCCCTTCTATCAGCATTTTTTTTTTTTTTAAGATGATGTCCATATTGGAAAGGAGGACCGTTTCACCGGGCTACTTTGCTATGAAAGCTAAGGCCACAACAAAAGCGTATGGAGCATACACTAGAAGGTTATTGTTGAAGATCTCGCGACAGAGGATTTGAATCGGGTCCTCACAACACTTGCTTTCATTACAGGAAATCTAATGAATAGTGAAGGGATAATATCTGCAACATGGTTTTATTTGACATAGCATAGCTTACATCTATTGACGAGCCCAATTTAGATATGAGATAGTAGGCTAGGTTACATTCGAACAATCGATTATTATTTTTTATTGTGGTTTAAGATGATATTATTTTAATCAATTTATTTATTAATTTCAAGTTAAAATAATGCAATTTTAAAAATTAAATTCTCAAAATTAAATTAAATTTTAAATTTACTTATTAAGTTAAAATTAAATTAAATTGAGTTCAAATCAACATTTCATCCTTATTCAAATCTATAGGTTTAAGGAAACCCACGCACTGAAAAGAAAAGAGCAATACATTAATCAGTTTGGTGAGTCCAAAATACTCATACCCTGTTTCTCCAGTATCTTAATTTACCTGTACCAAAGAGTTAACCTGTCCTCACTTGGTCTAGAGTGTAGTATCAAGAATGCCTCTTATTTCTATGATTAACTCTTGTTTTCCCGACCTGAGTATTATTCTTGTACTTTTATTGGTCGCTGGTGTAACCTCTATTCTCTTACATATGTAAGACAACTATGTTCTTCGCAATTTAATGAAAGACTTCTTTTATTTTCAAAAAAGAAAAAAATAAAAGAGTTAACCACATTTTGCGTTACCTATGTCTTGTCTTATTTATAATATGGTGTTAAGCTATATATGTACATTTCCTTTTCATTTATACTCGTTATCATGAGGAGGTGTTCACTCAAAAAAGTGAGTGTTTATCATAAAGTTATCTCTTTCACCTAAATGAATCTAAAAATGATTTTGGTATTAGAGATTTTACACAAGAGATATCCTTTAATATCATTTTACAAATTTAAAGAAACAATAATATTAAATAAACTTTCTAAGCTCTTAAAATAAAAATATTACTTTAACATTGACTCCAAAATTTTGCGTTTCTTAAAATAAAATACATAAGAACAATGTCAATTATTATAATTGAATCAAATTATAGCAACTTGTAGAAAAAGACACTCCTTCAACTTCTCTCTAAACTTATTATTCTATTTTGGGATTTAAAGAATTATAGCAATATTGCAAATTGTAAGACAAGTGATGACCTTTTTCTTTTTTCTTTTTCTTTTTCTAGGTTACCATGATTAATATAACTTCAATGGTTAACATCAATCAATTACGGTATCTAAAAAATTTCATATATTTTCAGCTATCTCAACATCTAATTCTTAGTAGACAAACATATGTATGATTAAGCCTAAACCAATTTGAATAGGTTTATGGTTGATATGCTATTTATCTACAACTGCACATAATTAATCATAGATAACTAAATAAAATTGAAGTGATTCTAGAGTATCGATCCCACAAAGAACTAATTACTAATCTTATTAATCTTAGTTGAAAAAGAACAAAGTAAGTAAAACCATAGAGTTGATTAAAGATAATTAAATGAAAGAATTAATAGAAAGAAAACAATTAACTAATAAAAGAAATTAATTAAACAAATGTTAGAGAATTGGGATTCACTTATAAGGAGTTTTAATTATCATATACAATTGACTATTTAGGTTGAAAGAATAATTAACCTAATTTATCTATGCTTTTCACCTAGGCATATAGGTATATCTAATTAGGTAACTATCACTTCTAGATACAAAATTTAACTTAATCAAATTCATTGAGCTTAATTATCTATATAATTATCACTAATGTCTAGGATACCATTATTCTCTAACATTAAAGTTTTTATTCTCCTATTGCACATATCATACTTTACTTATCAGTCCTTCATATAATTCCTAAAATTGAATCTACGGTGGTCAATCACAATCCATTATTAAGATATTAACCAATGAAATAATAAAATACAAATAATTGAATAAATACCTACAAAGATATATTCTTAACCCTAACCAAAGTTGCTAGCCATTAAGCATAATGAAAACTAAACAAAAATACGTCAATCTTAACATTAACATGAAGAATAGAAGAAAGATAAATAGAAGATACCACTAGCTTCTTTAATTCTTGCTCCAAAAGAAGATACCACTAACTTCTTAAATCTTTGCTCAAAATCTTCTTCTAATGTAAAGAGAGAAGAAAGCTATGAAAAACCCAAACTTAAAAGGGTACAATTGGCTAGACCTCCCTTAGAACTCTTCAACTATAAGCATTTATATATAGGGTTATAGTCGAGTCCTAGATTGTTTAAGCTTGAGAAAATCACGTATCTTTATCTTTCCTTATCCGAATAATAATACATGGTACCTTTTATAACTGGCACTATTCTTATTTTGCTTTTATCTTGCATAGCATCAAAGATGAGTTTGGCATTAGTCTTAGATCAACTTTGACGGTGATCTTGCACTATATCTCAACTTATAGATCTTGATGAAAGATAGGGTGCCTATTATGTTTTGTTTTAGAAATCTTCAAGTTATAATTTACAGTTGAAGTCTCCTACAAATTTGTTGTGCATAAAGTTAGCTTTTTAATAACTCAAAAATTATCTCAGTTGGAAAATTATAGAGAAAGTGATAAATCTCATGTTTATTCCTCGAATTCTTTGCCTGTAAGATAATAAACTAAAAACAAAAAAATATAATAAATTCTATATAAAATATGTTGTTAATCCCTAATGGCATGTAAGAGGATGGTTAAATTGGGTGTTTATAAAATTCAACACTACCTAATTAATGTAAATAAGAATGAGAAAGTTGCTTAATATAAATCAATTAAACAATTCAAAAATAATAAAGAGGACAGTGAAGAGAGAATACTAGTCGATTGTAGTGGTTCAATAAACAACATGCCTATATCCACTCCCAAAACTCCTTTTAGAATTCTACTTTAATTCTTCTTTCATGGAGAAGAATAACCTTAGTACAATCTTTCTTTGTGAAGAGAAATCCTTCTTATAACCTTCTTCTAAGGTGAAGAGGAACCTCAATCCCACTTGGATCACTCCTAAGTATAATATCTAACACTTCAACAAAAGATTACAACTCAAAATTATATCACTTAGTCACTTGATCTCTAAAAAGGCTCACTCATACAAAAGTAAAACAATGATGCCTAGATGTTTAAAAAACATTTAGAAATATTTGTAAAATATACCCAAATATTTTTATGCAAAAAATGATTTTTCAACTCACTAAGTAGTCCTTCTAAAGCCCATTTTTACCCCATAATATGAGTGAAAGGGAAATTGTAAAGACTACAATAAGAAAAAGCCTATTTATAGTGTCTTGGGACCTCCACTAGTCTTTGAAGCCAAGAATTAGCCATTACAATGGGGATTTGTAAAGCATTGGTCGACCATTATAGTATACTGAAAGGCACCAGAGTCATTAACTATTGTTACAGTGGTTGAAGAATAGGCATATTAGTTGACTAATATTCAATAAAGGAATTAGGTGTACTAGCCTTTGCAAAATTGGTTGACTATTAGGCATATTGGTTAACTAATATGACATATTGGTCAACCATAATATCAACCAATGTTATAAAAACTTTCAATACATCATATTTAACAACTTTAACTTATATTCCTATATAGGTTGATCGATCACCCCAAAAATTTGATTTTAACAACTTCAAACGCTCAAACTCAATTTGTTTAATGCAATTATAATTTAAACACTCCCTAAATTTTTTTTCCAAAAGTTTATTTGAAAGATCAAGAGGCTTTTGTATTAAAAACCAAAAGCTCCAATGCCTTTTGATGAATGAAAAGATTCATACAAAAAAGTGAAATGAAATGTCTATGTATGGTGACCTATTGGATCATGAAATTAACAAAGTGAGATTATAAATAACATATAGAATGTAAAATGACCTTGGTAAGCCTTAATCTTATTTTGTTCTTGGTTTGATCTTCATTTTTTTTGGTCGCAAACTTTAACTTCTCTTTTCAATTTCATACACTATCTTCTTGAGTTTATGACTTCATTTTGTTCTCATACTACTTTTTATCAAAATAATAAACTCATTAATAGTAATTACATTTTTTATCATCAAAATGTCAATTTGAACCTTACTTGGTTCAATAATCTCTACTTTTTTGATAATGACAAAACATTTGTGATATTAGAGAGCAATATGAAAGTTAAGCAAACAAGTAGGATAAATATTAGCTTTCCCTCAATTCATGCATAAGTCATAGGTCAATATCAAGAACAAAAGATATTTTTAAGCATTTCACATAAAGTGTAAGAAATACAAAACCACAACACAATCACTTCCCTTAAAATGCATTACTCCCCTTGAATGTTATCACTCCCATTAAACCTAACATCATTAATCTTTCTCCCCCTTTGTGGAATCATGAAAAAGAAATCATTACCTAAAAATACAAAATGTAGAGTTTCATGCTTCAAACTAACTTTGTAAAAGTAATCAAAACACATCTGATTAAGAATGATAAGCTTTCTGTCTAAAGAGTGCTCTTGAATATTTAAAGAGTCAAAACAAAAGGTCAATTTTGATATATACATCCCTAATTATATCTAATTTGAAAAATTATTAATTTCAGCATTATGCCTAAATTGAAAGATTGAATTCAAGCACTATAGGCAAGTTTTGACAAAATTAGAGGATGAAATTATAACAAATATAAGCATAATTACAATGTCCAACAATCAATTTTATAAAAAATGTATAATTTTGAAAACTCCAAAATTTCAGAAATAGAAACATAAAAAGTTCCTAAAATACCAAAATTAAACAAATTTAAAGATCTATCGATATAATTGAAAAGGAAACAACCTTGACTAATCCTTCTAAAAAGATAACTTTTAATTAAGAAAAATTTAAAACCAAAAAATAATGTAATTTCAATTTGATGCAATCAAATGAGAATTTTATGAAATAGGGATGATGTTTTTCAATTAAAAGATTGGATTGTTCAGAGTTTTGGAAGACACAAATAACTAAAATAGAAGAAAAGAGGAAGAGGACAGATTAAACCATGAAGACTAGTTGACTAGTTGGATTTTAGTATATGATCGATCATACTGGCAACTACTCACTAGAAAGCATGTGAAGGTGAATCTTGAGAACATTGGTCTACCATATTAAGATATTGGTCTACCGGTTGACCAAATAACTTGATAAAATAACCTTTGAACTTAAATTTAAACATCAAAACACTTAATAAGTCATGGTAATATCAATCAAGAATTTTCAAAAACCTTAAAAGAAACTTTAAACACACAAAATCGTGCCCAATTATGTCCTAATATGATTATTCATTAATGTAAACCCAAACATCCATCACTAAGGATTTAGTTTTAAACTGACAAAAAATGGAAGATGTCATATATATCTAAATCATAACCTAATAATTACCTCTTATTAAACATTACTTATGATTGATTTGAATAAAGATTCTTCTTAAGTTTATAAATCATTGGAAGCATCTCATCCTTCTTATTTCCCTAACTTTGTTTAATAATTGACTCTTTTGAAAAGTCTTGGTGGATATTGTTACAAAAATTTCAAGAATTTCTTAAAAGTAACAAGGTTACATTTATCAAGATAAAGAAAACATAAACTCTTTAAAAGAAATATTTAATTCAATAGATACCATCTTTAATACATTCCATTTGCTTTTTCTTTTTCAAGATCCCTATAAAATAACAAAATTGATGTGTTTTAGGTACCCAAATGAGCTTGGTACCTTAATTGTTAGTCTCTTTCTTTTCAATCCATGTTTTTAAGTGTTTTCTTACCATCCTTTTGTAAAAAAATAAAATATATCAATATGTCCATACTTACCACAAAAATAACATACCATATTATATGAGTGATGACGATCATGAATTCAATACTTTGGAGCATATATGTGAATGCATAATATGGAATCTTCCTTTGGACATTAGAGGTGTTGAATGTTCTGTTAAGGTAGTGAAATGTCCTATGATTCTTATCATGAATGAAAGTTTGATCCATGATTCTTTGAAGTCTTCTAGTGTCTAAATGAGTTTACATATTATCATAAAAGTTAAGTTTATTCTTCCATTAAGAGTATTGACCTCGATGCCTAGGTTATGAGCCATATATGAAATCATGATGTTTCCTATTAGTTTGAGCCTTAGTGAATGTGCCTTGTGCATATGTATACTTAGATGTTGATGCTCTATGCTCATTTATCATTCTAGGAAATGGTTCTTCTTTATGTAAATATTATACTTTGAAAAAAGTATTTTTAATGTTGGAAACACTCCAATAGATATATCCCATTCTATACCTATCATGGAAATTCTTTTAAGATCCTAACATGTTTTTAAGTTTCTCACTTTCCTTTGTAAACTTGGACAATGAGTACTTGAGCGGCATCAACCTCCTTTTTTTTTCTTAATGCATCTAAGTCATGATTATCATCATTGATCATATTTTGGGATCTTTGAAGGCTAAACAATTCACTTTTCATCTTTTCATTCCCAATTATGCATGGATCTAGCTTCTTTTAAGCCTCTTTAAGTTTGGAGGACAACTTTTCTTTTTCATGCTTATGATTTCAAGGATCTCAATTAATTTTTTTCTATATTGAATTGATAACAATATCATTATCACAAGAATTAGGGTTAGATGTTACCTTATCATTGCCTAAGCAATAAAACATATATAAGCTATCTCTTCTTCCTAATGCTCATCTTCGGACTCACATATGTCATCTTCGGACAATGAGTACTTGAGAGGCATCAACCTCCTTTTTCAATGTTTCATTCTCATTTCTTAATGCATCTAATTCATGATTATCATCAATGATCATATTTTTGGATCTCTGAATGCTATGCAATTCACTTTTCGTCTTTTCATTCCCACTCATGCATGGATCTAGTTTCTTTTAAGCCTCTTTAAGTTTGGAGGATAGCTTTTCTTTTTCATGCTTATGATTTCAAGGCTCTCAATTAATTTATTGTATATTGAATTGATAACAATATCATTATCATAAGAATTAGGGTTAGATGTTACCTTATCATTGTCCATAGCAATAAAACATATATGAGCTATCTCTTCTTCCTAATGCCTATCTTCAGACTTACTTATGTCATCCTAATTTGATGCTTTAAGTAATTTTTTCTTTTCTTTCTTGTCCTTCTTATTGTTTCTTTCATAATTCCTATTATCTTTTAGTAGAGGGCATTATGACCTTATATGACTAGTTTTTTTACATTCAAAGTAAATAATGTTAAAGGATTTATGTCTTAAAATCACCTTTAACTTGAAATTCTTTCTTTTGGATAATTTTTAGTTCAAGAACTTATTGAATTTTCTAATGAGTAATTCAATATTTTCTTCGTTTCTTTCATTTGTTAATGTCTTTTCCTCTTCACTTGATTTCTTTTTTGAGGTTTTAAATGTTATATTATTTTTCTTTGGAGTTTCATTTCTTCTTGCGTCTCTTGGAGCCTCATTTCATATGTAAGGAGAGATCTTATTTTGTATTTGGTATTTAAGGAATATTTCTTTTTCAGTTTGAAATTAGTTTTTCACACGTCTTTGTTTATTAAAAGTTGTGAGTGCATTTTTTCCTTGTTCTTTGTTAAACTTAAAACCTATTTAAAAAATTCTTTCTTTATGGTATTCACTTACTTAATAAATTTGGCTTTCGACTCCTTATAGTCAATAATTAATTTCTCTTTATATATTTAATTTAGCTTTCTTGGGTTTTGTTCAAACTTGTTTATGAGTTCTTTTGGTTTTTAATCATAGGTGGGTTTGTATTAGTTAATATCAGAGTTTAGCTCTAAATCAAGTGTGGTTATCCTTTATTTGTATACCATTAAAATTATATTCTATTCCTTTGCTAAAAAACGAAATATGTTCCTTGTGGTTCCTTTTCTTTTTTTACTACATATTCTTGTATCTAAAGTTTTGATTAAAAAAATAAAAAATTTTCATCATTTTGTTTTAAGGGTTTGTTTTATCTCCTATTATGTTAGGAATTCTCCTTATTCAATCCCTTGCTTCGTATATGGTTTTATGTCAAAACTGTTCTAAATCATATTCTTTCCATTATTAAAAATATTATAAAAAGAAAAGAAAGAAAGTGGTGTAGGAACAATGGGCTCAAAAAAATCATGACTATGTACAATTTGAAATTCTTATTGGCCTTCCTTATTTTATTCAACTTTTATACTTCTTGTTTAACCTATGATAAATTTTCTTGCCTCAACCAATAGTTTTTTTTATAGACTTTACAAGATTGAATTACAGTTTAAGTTTGTATAGTTCTTTAAAAAGGAAGCAAAAAGTGAAAAAGCCAAAAGTGTGTGAGATTAGCATTAAGAAAAAAAATATAAAGAAAGGGTAAACATGAGTGTTTATCATCTTTGAGAGTATACATCTAAATGAGTATATGAAAGCATTTTTTAACTCACCTTCTTGCAACTTTTAAATGTCTTTTAAAAGTGTTTAAATACCAAAGTATGAAGGGACAACTTACACATTTATACAATCCATGTAGCAATAATTTGAGGTAATGAACATGATGTATGCTAAATTATAAGGGAGACAACAACCTTAATTTCCTAATAAGTAAGGCATAATAGGTGTAATCTAATACTTCAATGGAGTTTGATAAGGAGAAAGATGAACTAAGTTTCGATAATATTAATCTACCATTTGAGGATGAAGGAGACATGTTTAAGACTAGAAGAGGAGTTAGGCATGAGTGGGAGTAAAGGAGTGGCCTGGAGTTTAAGAATAGGAGGATGAGAATCTTGGTAATATTAAAATGACCATATATTTCTTTAAGGGTAAGAATGATCCTAAATCTTTTTTATAATAGGAGAAAAGAAATAATTGATCTTTGACTATTATAATTTCTTTAAAGAGAAGAAGGTTTATCGATTATGTCATCATTTAGTGAAATAAAATGATTAATAATAGGAGAAGAAATCATTAGTGACTTGTAGAGACATGGAATAAATTGAATGTTTTATGAGGAAGAGATTTGAACTAAGATATTATTATAAAGATTTGTACAAAAGATAGCAAAATCTCATAAGGATTAAAAAAAGTATGAAATACTATCATAAGGAGATAAAAGTAGTTAAGATCTAATCCAATTTAGAGGACGACAAAGAAGCAACTATAACTAGGTTCTTGAATGGTTGAATAGAGATATAGCCAATATAATAGGTTACAATACTATGCGAAGTTGGAAGAGATGGTGCATATGAAAATGAAGGTAGAGAGGCAACTCAAACATAAAGGTTTATCAAAGTATCTTATTGATACTAATAACTCTTGAAGGCCTAATAAAAAAAGGACGATATGAGTCCTTCTAAAGTAAAAGGGAAGTCAATTAATCCTAAAGATGACGTCTATAATAAGGGAAAATGTAAGGTTGATTCTCAGCCCTCTTAAATAGAAATATTAAATGTTTTCATTGTTTGATAATGTGATTTATCACCTAACAATCTTCAAATAAGAAGGTTATGATCATAAGGGATGATAAAGAAGTGATAAGTGAGAGTGGTTTAAAGGAAAAAAGAGGATATACTACTACTAGAGGACTCTAGTGATGAGATTGTAGAATGTATTGTTGAAGGTGAGGTGCTTTTTACTAGAAAAGCATTAATTCTTCTAATCAAGAAGGATAGTTATAGTAGTAAAGAGAGAACATATTGCAATACTAACAAGGTATGTAATATAATTATTTATTAAGGCAGTTATAATAGCATAACTAGTATTGATTTATAAAAGAGTTAGTGTTGTTTACTTTGAAGCATTAAAGCCGTACAAACTTTAGTAACTTAATAAATGTGGGAGATCAAAATGAATAAATAGGTGTTGGTTCCATTCTCTATTAAATGGTGTAAGAATGACATCTTGTGTAATGTGGTATATATACAAGTTGATTATATTTTACTAGGAAGACCTTGATAATATGATCGAAGGATGGTACATCATGGCTCCAAAAATTGTTAATTTTTTTTGTAAAGAATAGTAAATTCATTACTCTTATACCTTTAACTCCTAACTAGGTCTATAAGACCAACTAAAGTTGAAAGAGAGAATAAATAAAAAAAAGGAGTAAGAGAGAGAAAAAAAGATTGTGAGGTGAGAGTTCAAAAAAGAGAGAGAGTAACTAGTATGATAAAAAAGATAAAGCGAGTAAGTGCTTAAAAAATAAGAGTTACAAATGAGAAAAATAAAGAAATAAGCAAACTAATAAGAAAAAAGTGATATTCAGAATGTTTTCTATACTAACTAGCTTATGATTGTACTTTTATATTATAAAAATCAACATATCTCTTCCTAATTTTATTGTTTCCTTGTTACAAGAGTATAATGATTTATTGTTTGATGATGCCTCTAATGGATTACCACCCATTTAGAGGGATTGAACAACAAATTAACTTTGTATCAAGGGCTATCATTTTTAATAAAACCACTTATAAGAGCAATTAAGAGAAAACAAAAGGTGTAGTAATGACAAGTGAAAAAGTTGATGGATAAGGAGTGTGTAAAGAAGAGCATGAGTCTTTACAAAGGTGATGAATGGAAATTTGGTTTTAACACTAAATATGGGTTGTATAAGTGGTTAGTTATATTATTTGATCTTACTAATGTACCTAGCACTTTTATATGGTTGATAAATCATGTATTACATGCATATATAGGAAAGTTTGTAGTCATTTACTTTGATGGAATTATAATATATGTTAAAGATCTAGAAGAAAATATTTACCACTTAACTCGTGTGCTTGATGTGCTAAGGAAAGCATAATTATATACTAATTTTAAAAATTATATTTTTTACATGGAGAAAATTATGTTTCTCGATTAAGTTATTATTGGAAAAGGTATTGAAGTAGATAAGAAAAAAATGAAAGGAATTAAAGAATGATTAATAACTAAATCGATAACTAAGAAAAGAAATTTTCATTTTTTGGCTAGTTTGTATCATATATTTGTAAAATATTTTAACAAAATTGTTATACCAACAATTGAAATTGTTAAGAAATCTATAGGGTTTTATTGGGATATGATATGTGTTTAATTATTGATATATTTAATTATTTACACTTAGCGATTAATGATACAAAAATGATTAAGATACTCACTTTAATTCATATTTTATTTTAGGTTCAATTTGGGAGCAAAGAAATTAAAGTGAGTCGGAAGCATTACATTTGGGTCATTTTTCGAAGATTTATTTTTGCTTGTCATTATGGAGTAAAAAAAAAAGAACACAAGAAAAATGAAATGCAAAATGACAGCTTAGCAAGGATTTAGAAGAGGGTACCAAATACAGCAACACATTTTGCGTTGTACGTAGTGTGTTGTGCATTTTATACGTACAGCAGTGACAAGGGACGGAGGCAGCAATATATCACTGCACAGTAGACACGCATAGAGCAGAGAAGAAAAAACATAACTGGCACAACAATAAAATAAAGGGGAGGCGTGGACGCAGGCGCAGATGCCACAAGAGAGGAGCAGCCGGGTGAGTGGAGAAGGCAGCTGCGGCTCAGCTGAGGGGCGCAGCAGGTTGGTGGTTGGAGCAGGCGTGGGCTGTGGCTCAAAGAAGCAGTGAGGAGCAACCTAGCGGTGAACAAGAGATTAGAAGCAGAGCAGTGGGCATGGACAGATTTAAGGTTTATTCATCAAATCGATGAACAGTGGAGTGAAGCTTTGTGAAGTGAAGAAGTAACTAGAGAATTTTTGGCTAGGGATTAAACTGGGGTTAAAACATTTTTCTAGGAAAAGATCTATGAAGAGCTAGACGTCCCGACGTCAGTTCGGAGGTAACATCGACACCGACGACCCGGGTTAAGTATTTTTTTATTTATTTTGTTGTTTCTTTCTCTCATTAGAAATTGATTGTGTTATCCTATTTTAATTAATTGGGTTTTTGTATGGAT
>JANITX010000010.1:27477492-27489616 GCA_027564395.1 Erythroxylum ulei | reverse complement strand
ATACCTTCTCTCAATTTCTCAGTGCCGTTTAATCAGTGCAGTCAGTCCGTTCAGTACTCAGTTTTCCGGTCCCAATTTATCTAGGACAGCCATAAAGGCATGTACACTAGCACCCGTTCTACGGAAGCGGGATGTTACATCTAGTCTGATCTGTCTAATATCAATCTCATTGTTGGTAACCATCCTTGGATTATCGTGGGAGATTTTAATGCTATTATATTTTCTCATAAGGCCGAGCCTATAAGTCCCTCGGCTATGAATGGAATGAATGAATTTTGGAAGTGTGTTGAGGACTGTGCTTTGTATGATTTAAATTCTAGTGGTCCTAGTTTTACTTAGAACAATAAGCAATGTGAAAACCTCTTTATTGCTAGAAAGTTAGATAGAGCCCTTATTAATTCAGCCTGGAGCTCTAGGTTTCCAAGTTCTTATGGTGTTATTCATAATCCTAACATCTTAGACCACTCTCCAGTAGTGATTAGGTCTTTAGCAAACTTGCAGAAGAGATATTCTACTTTCAAGTTTTCTAATTTTCTAGTCTCTCAACTTAACTTCCTTTAGACAGTAGAAGATGCTTGGTCCTCTCAAGTTCAAGGTACTCTTTGTGTATTGTCCAAGCTTAAGTGGGTTAAAAAAGCTCTCAAATTTCTTATCTCTGGTTAGATAGGTGATGTGAATGATAGAGTTGAGAGTTGTCAAGTTATTTTTAATAATATCCAAGATCAAATGAGACTTTTGCGTAATGCTCCTCAACTGGTTATTAAGGAATATGAAGCCATTAGTAACTTAATTAAAGATTTATATGATCAGGAGTCTTTCTATAAACAATCTTCCCCTATTAAATGGCTCAGATAAAGGGATAAGAACACCAAATTCTTTCATAACTCAATCCTTTCTAACAGGAACAGAAACAACATACACTCTTTACTAGTGGGAAATCGTAATAGGATTGTTGGTCTTGAAGAGATTCAAGATCAGTTCCTTGGATATTTTCAGAGCTCTATTAGGGATAAAAGGGACCTTCTCCCTTCTAAAGAGCTTGTGGAAAATCTTTTCCCTCACCCGTTGCCTAATAATCTTTCAAATTTTCTCATTGCTGAAGTCTCAGCACAAGAGATTAGGGAGGTTTTCAAATCTTTCAATCCGAATAAGGCTTCTGGGCCAGATGGGTTTAGTGGGTTCTTCTTTATGCATACTTGGTATATTATAGGAGAGGAAGTTACTAATGCCATCCAAGACTTTTTCCAACATGAAAAACTACTCAAAGAGTTTAATTCCACTTTTATTTCTCTTGTCCCTAAAAAAGTTCATCCTTCCATAGTGTTTGATTATAGGCCTATATCTTGCTGTAATATGATTTATAAGGTGATTGCAAAAATCATAGAAAATAGGCTTAGAGAGATAATCCCTCACATCATTAGCCCAAACCAAAGTGCTTTCATTAAGAACTGTTGAATAGGGGATAACATCTTATTAGCCCAAGAGATCTTCAAGAATTACTACCTTTCAAATAACCGGAAGAGATGTGCTTTTAAAGTAGACCTATAAAAAGCCTGTGACTCGATTCAATGGGATTTCCTCCTGAATGTACTAGTAGCTATAGGCTTTCTTCAAAAGTTCATTGTATGGATCAAAGAGTGCATAACATCTCCTTCTTATTCTATTTTGATCAGTGGATCTCCATCAAAAAATTTTAGAGGGAAGTCAGGCCTAAGACAAGGAGACCCCTTATCTCCATTCCTATTTATTATTTGTATGGAAGTTCTCTCAAGGAGTCTGAATGTTTATATAGATGGTAGTTCTTCCTTTAAATACCACTAGAGGTGCAAAGCCCTTAATCTCACCCATCGTTTGCTATTACCTTATATTTTTTTGCCATACTAATTAGGTTTTGGCACAAACTTTGCTTAATTGCATGTGTACCTTTTCAAATTTATCTAGTATGGGCATGAATCTTTTTAAGAGTCAAATTTTCTTATCTCCTAATATGGACCATTTGGCCCATCAAATGGAAGTTATTTTGGGTCTCAAGAAAGGTAATCTTCCCATTTGTTATTTAGGAGTACCTCTATTAACAGGTAGCTTATCTACGAGGGATTGTTTACCCTTGTTGGATAAAATTGATACTAGGATTAACAAATGGACTCATAAAAACCTCTCCTATGCTGGTAGACTTCAATTGGTGATTTCTGTCCTCCCTACTTTTTAGGTATATTGGTCTAGTTATTTCATTCTCCCTTCTTCCATCCTTAAGGATATAGAGTCCAAACTTAGAAATTTCTTGTGGGCTGGGAAGGTGGCTACTAAATCTCATGCTAAGGTTAAATTGAGTGACCTATATAGACCAAAAAGGGAGGGAGAATTAGGTATCAAGCATTTGTCTGCTTGGAATAATGTACTGATAGGGAAAAGAATCAAGTTTCTGTTTAATGATAGTGAATCTATGTGGGTTAAGTGGGTGCACACTATAATTCTAAAAAGGAAAAATTTTTGGAGTGCTCAACCTACTAATAATAGTTCATGGAGTTGGAGAAAGATCTTATTTGTGAGGGATAAAATTGGAAACCAATTCGGATTTAGGATAGAAAATGAGAATTCTACTTTGTTATGGCAGGATCCTTGGCATCCTAGAGGAATCTTGAAGGACCTCTCAACATCGAGAGTGATCAATGGGTTAGAGCTTCCTATGATTGCAAGAGTGTCCGAAGTAATTGGAAATAATGAGCAGTGCTGGCAAGAGACAACTGTCGAGACCATAAGTAACCTAGAGCCTCTACTGTATCAATTGAATTGTTCAAGACCTAATTGTTTGGAATGGTTAGCTAGCTCTTCAAAAGGGTATATAGATGCTTCAGCCTACAATTTCATGAGACCCCGATTTAGAGTGTTTCTTGGCATAAACTATTTTGGTTTAAAAGAAATAGCCTTAGGTGTTCCTTTATACTATGGTTGGCATCCCTTAATAAGTTGCAAACTAGGGATAAACTCCTCTACCTTCACACCCCTAATCATTGCTCTTTGTGTACCTTGGATAATGAGACTATTGAACACTTGTTCTTTGAATGTTCCTTCTTTAAAACAGTGTGGTTGCACTGCCTCAACCACTTCCAAATACATCTTCCTAATCTGACAAACCTTCACTCCATTCTCAATTGGTTCAACCAACCTTCTAATATCCAAAACAGTGTCATTAAAATTTTTATCATCCTCCTTTATGTTACTGTCTATAACCTTTAGACTGAAAGAAATACTCGAACTTTCAAAGATGAATCCTTAGAAGTGGGGATCTTAAACACCAAAGTAATCTTCCAAGTTATGGAACAACTCAGCTCAAACACCGAGAGTAGGTAATTGTTGGAGTGCTTATTTTTCTAATAAAATATCTGAAGGTTTAAATTTCAGGTTAGGAAAAGGGAGGGTATCTAATCCCTCTTCGGTATCTAAAGTAGAAGAGAAGTCAATTTCAGGAAATGATCCAGTTTCCAATCAGCAATAATCTTAGCAGCATGGAGTTGGCAAGTCTATGGTCCTTTCCCTGTAACAGGTAAGATGACTACAATGAAGGTGATGCAAATCTCTAACAGTAGGAGACCCTTCTCCTACGGTTGGTGTCCAGAAGCTCCATTAGTGGTTTATCAATGAAAGTAGGGGAGAGTGGGGCAAACTTTGACAGTGAATAAGGAAGCTAGCAGCTAGGGGTGAGGGGCTCCCTCTCATCACCTTTGGCTTTCAAAGCAAAATATCCCACATAGTTTTGAAAATTAGAAGGACATCATCTCACTCTTCAACTTATGTTGTGTTGTATTGTCGATATGGTTTTGTAGAGGAATGATAGTCAAATTTGTACTGCTGTATATTGTTTGTTGGAAAAGTTGTGTTACTGGTAAGATGAGCTAGCTCTATAAGACCATCTTAGTAGGAAGTTATGTATAGGCTCACGGTTGTGGTGTTTATTCGTAAGGAATTTTTTGTAGGTTCCTTATGAAATTACATTAGGTTATTCCTTTTGGTAAGTAAGAGATTTACTGCATATGAAATCTCTAGTTGTGTACATATCCTTTCTTATGTGTATAAAAATTTACTGATTTACCAAAAAGAAAAAATAATTTATTCAACATGAAAAAGCATGTTAGTTTAAATGACTCTTTTTCTACTAACATAAAGTTAGTGAACTCAATGAAAGAGCTTTACAAGTAGCATTGGCCTTTCTTGTTTAGTCTTTTTGGCAGTCTAACTATCAGTTATCTTACTTAAGAGTTGACTGACCTAATTCCTTAATCCCCTACTTGACTACGATCAGTCTCAGGTAACAGGGTTAAAGTTTGAGATCTTGTATCTTTGATCCGGATCTTTTCATAATGCCCTTAATAACCAACAAATGACATGTACTTTTCCTTGTCTACATTAAACAATTGGTTAATCACTTCCTAAAAAAAATCTACTAAAGTTTTGTAATTCTTCTTAAAAACCCATTTTCTTCCCATTCTCATTACCTCTTATCTCTTCTCTTTATATCCTGCATCCTAAAAATATAAAATTGTTTTTAAACGTAAGGCTTATTAATTTATTCAACTTGTTAGATATTTATTTTTCAAAAAATCATTGACCTTCGACTGTCTAATTATAAAGGTCTAGCTAACCAATGTTAGTTTAATTGTCTATTTAAAAGTTATAAAAGATCTTTTAAATCATTTCAATTCATTAGTTTTTATTAAAAGTTATTTCCAGAAAACCAAAATACAATTAGTTGATAATAATAAGTTGAACTTACATACGTTTTCACTAAACCTTTTTTTCTTGAAATACTATCATCATAAGTAATCAATTGCAAACATCTTATATTAATCTTTAACTAAAATAACATGCGTTAAACGTCATTAAATCATAAATAGCACAACCATCTCACAAATTTCTCATTTAAAATTCACAATTTTACTATCAATCTTTGATAAATTGACAATTTTCTTTTATTGACAATATATTTCTGTATATGAATTTAAAGTTTTAAGGTAAGAAAACCAGCATATGAAAACTAGAAATTTGGAAAATCCCATAACACAACCAACTCATCCCATAAAAGAACGAATATGAAAATAATCCCCGTCTCTTTTACATCATCTTCGGCATTCAAGATAAGGAACTTCCAGTTGTTTTTCAGGAGGAGAGAACTACAGAAGTAAGGACCATCGACCGTCTACAAACCTACGAAACAGAGCACCATCATTGACAGTTTGATGCAAATATTAGGATCTCATTTGCGGTTCCGAGACCGCGTGAATGGAGAAAAGTTATATGGCTACGTAACACAAACTATACCAAATATTACATGGAAATCCGGAAGCCACATCTAAGGGAGGTTCTTGCAACTTGCAGCAACGTCTTTGACCATTTCAACAGCTTGTCAACAATCTACAATGTTTTAAGTTTCAAAAGGATTATTTCAAGACAGTTAACGGATGAACTCAATAACACACGAAAAAGCGAGGTTAAAAATAAACAAATGACAACCTTGAGACTGATCAAGGTAGAGACTACGAGATTCAATCTAAGCCCTGCAGCAACCTAACCAAGATAAACAGAGGTAAGTTATGTACTTATGGGGGGAAACGACAAGCTGAACAATGAAAATACAAGGGTTAAAAACACCAGAAACGAGATCGTTTTTCTGGGCTAATTTGCTGGGAGTTCCACTACCCTGCCAATAGCAAGAATCCAGGTGAAAATCACAGCTTAATCGCAATTTCAAATGACCCAACAAACACGAGATAATGAGTTGGGCTGACTGGTGTAAACAACTTGAAAATCCCCTAGAAAATGAGGACATGGTCGTCCAGGCAGAGTACTTTGTTATATGATGCCTTGCAGTAATGCACAAAAGGGATTCAATGTGCTTTTATTTAGGACTTGAGCCTAAATAACCTAAGCGCTCTGCCAATGTATTGACGTCTTCATCTTCACCAACTGCATTACTTTCACTCAGCAATTCATCCCAAAACTCATCCTCCAGTTCTCTTACACTCACTGATGGTTCTATCTCTTCCTGATCCTCCTCTCGCTCTCTCCTTGCCCTACCAAAACCTTGCATTTCCAATGCAAGTGCTTCCAGTTCCGACACTCCGGATCCATAATCTCCAAACTCTAAAGGTTCGACCTTTATGGTATTTGCACTTTCCCCATGATGGCTTGATTCTCCACCACCAACAGCACTAGGCCCTTGATCAATTGGTCTTCTTCTCTTTTTAGTTGCTTCTTCTAGTTCTTTCCTCTTCTGCTTCTGCTGGATTAGTTGCTGCAGAAAATCAGGGTTTTGGATAGCTCTGGCTAAGAATTGCATCATTTGTTGTTGCTTTAATTCTGTTCCTTGTAGTCTTTGTTCCAGAGCTTGAACATATTCCCTAGTACTTTGTTGTTGTTGTCTGAGTTTCAGCAATTCCATCATTAGAATCTGCTTCTCACGCTTCAGTCGATCGATTTCTTGATCTACCCCAGCCCTACCAACTTCAACACATTCATCAATAGCTTGCTGCTGAGGGAGAAGCTGCGAAGTTGCCTTCCTTCTCTTAATATTTCTCAAAAGATGCTTCTCACCTCTTAGAAATCCTTCGTTAGCAAATTCCCATCTGTCATGATCAATCTTTTTAAAGCCCTGCAGATATCATATCCCACGTTTAGTATCATCCATCAGGTTCCCGAAATGCTTAAAATCTGTAGAATGCATCTCAAAACAAAGACTAAAATATCAATCTCAGATCCTCTACATGTATACACTAACCCCTTAATAATCTGTGGCTGACTTGGTTTAGTTATTATTCTGCGTTGGAGAGCGGACGGACTAAATTAAGCATTCTTGAGCTTGATGAGTAGAACACTGAAGTATGTTGAATGATTAATTTCTGGCCTTTCATCACCCACTAAAAGTAAAAGCAAGGTCTCACATCCAGAAAGAACAATTGGAAGTAGAAACTAGAAAAGCAGCAGATACATAAAATAGTATAATGGAAGTTGGATCCAATGAACATGCATCAAAAGGAAATGAAGAAAAGAAAAAGAGACAGTAAAAGAGGGAAAAAAAAAAAGAAAAAAAACAGAAGATGAGTCCCAACAGATTGCATGCACATTCAGCTAAGTGAAATTCAAGAACCTCTAAGAAACAATAACTCTTTTCGTTTGTTAAACACCAGCCATTCCCACCAATAGAAATTCGTCTTTTTTCTCCAGGCAAGTTTTTAATTAGGCATAGACATAGAAGAATGCAACACTCAACTCCTTTCAACAAATTCAAAAATAAAAGTGTAGGGTGGGAACAAAAAAGCAAGTCTTCAAGCAAATCATGTCTCTTATCCAATGAAACTGCAATAAAATCTAACGAATTGAGAAACTTTGTCATACAAGCAACAAAAGAAGAGCGGAGTTAACACATCATAGAAGCAACAAAAGAAGAGCGGAATTAACACCAGAATACTTACGTAGGTGTTTAGTTGCCTGACAAAGCTGGAGAAGTTGTTATGCTTGAAGTATCTGGGCAACAGATGGGTGGAGAAGAAATTAGGATCAGAAACAACAAAGCTTTTCCCTCCTCTGTTCCATGAAACTATGTGATTGGTAACTGGATCATCAACCATGTCATAGGTCTTGGTCAAAAATGGTGGTGGTCCAATGTCATGAAGACCCTCCATTGGCTGTGGTGTTGTCATCAATTCTAGTAGCTCATCGCCGGACTGCGATGAGCTTGCCCCTGGGTATTCTTCCTTCACTGTGAAGAAAGGATCCATCTCACGAACTGTGTCCAACGATTCAACACATGGACAGAAATTGTTGTAGCTGGCTTATTGACGATGCAGAGTGAACTAAAAAGAACAGGAAAAGAAAACGAAATACAGAATCAAAAGAGTCGGAGGAAAAATGAGTCGGTGTCAAAAGGCTGAAAGATGGTAGCATTAAGAGCCAAAAAGGGGAAGGAACTGATGAGACCTGCAGTGGCTAAAAAGAAATTGAACACAGAGAAAAAAAAGTTGATGAAACTGAAACACTGTAAAAGATGGACCAGTCTATATAACCACAAGAAGATTGAAAAAGATAAATGATTTTAGTAAAATCAAAGAAAGAGGAGGAAAGTCGCATTTCTTGTAAAGACACGGCGTCTCTTGGCTAATTTCTTCTTTGGGAAAGTCGTTTTTTGCCGTTAAGAAGTTGGTGGTGAATCATAGAACATATCCAGGAAATTATGGCATAAGATTTTTATCCCCTTAAATAGAGTTAATTGGATTTGTTTTCACTAAAAAAAGAAAGTTCTAGACTCTTTCCTGTGACATATTCATTTGGCAAGTGTGCAGAGAGAGGGAGAGTGGGTGGTCCCTTAAGAAACTTCTGGAACTTGCACACTGAGGAGGAAAAAAGCCATACCATACGCGGACATTTTTCATTTTATTTTCTTCAATACTTTATGGGCACAGATTGGAGCAACATGATTGGGTGGTGACTCAAACACCCCACTTGTAATAATTAATACAAAATAATAAAATTATGGGAAAGAGTAAGAACTAACCAAGATTCTTGTGCTTGGTTCCTAGGGAGTAAGCAATTACGTGTCATAAGCTCATTGGTTAAGTGAGATATTTAATCACAATATCCTCAGACAAATGTTACCCCGCATTTCCACTTTTACCCTTGGTTCGGACACGTGAGCTGATGGCGTGTCGATGAGAAAAGGTGGTGTGTACTGTTTATTATCGTAGCGTTTCGGATTCTGATTTGCTTCGAGAATTCAGAGTAGGGACGTGGGGTCTTTTCATTGGATAAAGCAAAGGCCATTTAGGTTTTATTTCAAGCAACTTTGCTGCTGTCAAATTCAAAACCATTAGTTTATTTATTTACAACAAAATATTTAGGGACGGCCCAATTTCAAATAAAAAATGTTTATATATCTATTCCCACACGTAGTCCTTTCTACAATGTTCTGGAAGGTACTTAATTCTGTAGGTGTTATATCGAATTATTTGGTGGCAAAAATCCTGACGACAAACAGGATCTGTTTGCCGCAAGTGATTTATCATTTTTCTCTATTTTGCCTTCTTTTAAATGGAAATGTTCCAATTAGAGTCAAAGGCGTCGGCACATAGAGTTTTGAAGATCTTTGCCTTTTTTAGTAGTCAAATGGAAGACCATTACTCAACTGATTGACTACTAGACCATGGACACGCTTCAAACCTATTCATTCCTTTAAAGATAAAGTGCTTTTGACAGTTGTCGATCTCATAAGTCACCCACGTAGCTGCCTCTCCAGATGGGCAAGGTACAAAACGCTGAGAAGCTCTGCCAGACTGAAAAAGAAAGACAGGTTTACGTACGTAATTTCGTCACAACTCGCAAGAAGAAAACTATAATTCACTTAGTGAATTTAAAATAAAAATATGCTTAACTTTCCAATGATGCGTTCAATTGAATTAATTATTAACTTATTAAATAAATTACTTAAAAAGTATTATTTATATTGTATTAAAAATAGAAATTAAACTTTAATATTTTATCTTATTCAAATTAAACCCTAACACTTACAAAATGTTTAAAATAAACTTTATATGAATGAAAAACAGAAACTTGACGTCATTAGTACTGTAATAAAAACAATATTTTACCTTTAAAATGGGCCAACAGTACCACTTACGTATTATGTGGCATTGTAGAAATCAATCATATTTATTAAAAAACTTAACATATTATAATTAATATAATTATTTTCTTAATTAATAACAATATTATAACTATTTGGATTTTTTACTTAACAAAAATCCCGAATCATATTTTTTGAAAAATAAAATAAAATATTATAGCAAAAGCTATTACACAATCCTAAATAAGAATTATATAATTAGAGCCAAGTGAGCCTATACTAAACAGGATGTACATCAAAATACAAAAATTGACATCAAAACAACCAATTTGCTCTAAGTTGTTGAATAACTATGCATTACTTTTCATTGGCAATCATAACCACTATAATCATGTTTACAATTTGCTCAGCAAGTTGATATTGTTAGATTCCGTTTCTGGAACCTAATTCTTACTTTGATACTATAACTGTTGGATCTCGTTTTCGGAACCCAACTCTTGCTCTAATACTATTACTGTTGGACCTTATTTTCGGAGCTCAGCATCGGAGTCGTAAAACGTGAGTCTTTGATACCACAACATGTGTTGGGCCCCGTTTCCAGACTGTTCTTATACTAAAACAGTATTCTATGCTCAACTTCTATCTAGAAATTTGAGATTCTTAAAGACTGAATTAGAACTCTATTTGTTTAGGCAATTTGCAACCCTATGTCTCTAGTTTATTTTGAAACAAAAATCATCCCATTTGGAGCTCTATAGATAAAGATATGATCGAAATACCGAAGTATGTTCAGTGAAATATCCAATTCATACTCTTCCAAATGATACCCTTAATTTGATTCAATCCATCTTTTTCAAATCAACTTCAAAGGCTATCAATTTTTGTAGAGAGATAGAGAAATGTGTTAGGAAACTATTACTTCAAAAATCAGGTCATTTGGAAGTCGGACGGAGAAGTTATGGCCAAAAGAGTCAAATATGTTCAGAGTTGGAAAACCCTTCGGGTGTGCTCGCAAAGAACAAAAGTTGCGACCGCAAGGGAGTTGTGATTGCAAGGAACAAGGCTATGATCGCAAGGGAGAAAATGCGATCGCAGCCGAAGCTGTTCCGCATAACTCTCTGCGATATCCTAACTTGTAATGGTCATAACTTTCAACTCCAATATCTAGAAATCACATGCTATATACTGTTGGAAAGATAAAAGGATAAACTACATCTTTCTAGAGACAACTTTGTCTAACTCAGCTTAGATCAATCTATATTTTCCCCTGAAGTCATAACACAAGGTTTTCCTTATGAAAAACTTGAAAATGCACTATACAAACTTTCATGCTAAAATTTTCCCAAATTCACTTCCTCTATACAACATCATTTCATAACCATTCAAATTCCAACTTTTCTTCGTTAAACTCTCTACTCATTCTAATAATCACATATAACTAATTCTCATCATTAAAAAAATCCTATCTTTTTTTCCCATAACATCTCACTTATGTATGTATGTATATATATATATGTATATATATATATATATACATTATACATATCAAGTTGATAATTTCTTCAAATATACCTAATTCCGACTCAACATCATCCATACACAATTCGTATTTCATTAACAACAAAGATAAGAGTTTACAAAGCTTTAATGGCATATCAACATGACATCATTCGCTTAATACAAAATATACATGGATGCTCATGTTCAATATGCTAAAGCTACTCAAAATCGAACTAACTTAGTACAAAGGCTAACTAAATTGGAGTTTCCAAATGTCTTTATGCTCTTGATCGCTCATTCGTTTTGTAGCGCCCCCTTATCGCAGGGTATACACCGGGATGCCTATAGGTCATTCCGATACATATCCTACGATAAGAGTGCGCTACGAACAATCACTACTGTACGTCACATGGCATCATAGTAATAAAACAACAATATAAAATCACAAACTTTTTGAAACCAAAATGTTTGTCATTTATTTCATCAAAACAGAAATTTATACAACTGTCTGTACAACACTCTAAAAACCTAGTACAATATGCTACTAAAAATAGGGAAAAAAAATACATCAGTTCTATCTAAGTCATCCCAAAAGTCCCAGCTGACCGACCTATGAGCCATGACTTCTCTCGCCAACACAATCTACATGGCTAGGAAAGTCCCTCTGGAGCTAGGAGTCTACTCTCAGTTCTGAAAAATATGTTGCAATTTTGGGTGAGTTTGCAAACTCAATGAGGAACCATCATCGATGGTTCACTCAATTCATGCAACAATCAAGCATATCACAATTATTTCATAATCTCACATACATCAGAAGTACCACATGATCACATCAGTAACACATTTTAATTTCACATAAGCATAAGGCATTTTGCCTTTCACTCAATCAAATAAATGTAAGCAAATGCATATGAAATGCTCATGTGACACTGTTCCCATTTATTACGGTGTTGTGACCGAGCGCCTGAACTGTCCCAATATGGGCACATTAATCGTTGAGCCTGAGGCTCTGAA
>JANITX010000010.1:26997554-27014167 GCA_027564395.1 Erythroxylum ulei | reverse complement strand
ATCTTGTATAAATCATTTCAAATTCAAGAATTCCTTTCTTTGCACAAGAATAAATCACCACCAATTTCTCATTTAATAATTCTAACTTCCAAAAAAAATTCGGGGTCTAACACTCAAGCTTGTGTAATCAGGAATTTGCCTCGAAGATGTTGGAATCTGGTTAAAGCAAGTGCTTTTGTCACAACATCAGCTATCTGCTCAGTAAATGGGAAATGACGAATGTAGAGGGACTTAATGGCAAGCAAATTTCGAACAAAGTGAATGTCGATCTCAATGTGCTTTGTGCGAGCATGAGAGACTGTATCAAAAGTAGAGAAAAGTAGCACCAAGATTATCATACCAAAGAGTAGGTTTGATGCACGAGGTCGATTTTCCTAAGAAGAAAAGTGATCCAACAAAGTTTTGCATCTGTAAGAGTAATACTGCAATATTCTACTTTAGTATTAGATCGAGCAACTATTTGTTGTTTCTTAGCACTCCAAGAATGAGATCTGATCGGAGAAAAATACAGTAGCCAGATGTAAAATGATGATCATTAGGACAATCAGCCCAATCAACATCATAATAAGCACGCAAGTTGAGAGAAGATTATTTGGTAAAGTGAAGGTTATGAGAAGATGTAGATATAAAAGAATGAAGAATTCATTTGACTGCAGTACAATGGACATCAGTACGAGAATTTAAGAAATGAGATACTTTGTTGATAGCAAACTGGATGTCAGTATGAGTGATGCAAAGATATTGTAAGGCATCAATAGTGTTATGATACTCAGTAGCATCAAAAAGGGGATGACCATGATGGGTGAGGATGCAAGTTTAGAGTTATGGAGACTAGATTGAAGAAGAAGATCTTTGATATAGGTATGGTGAGTGAGTAAAAGACCAATAGGCATAAGGAGAGCCTCAATGCCAAGGAAGTGATAAAGGAGACCTAAGTCTTTGATAGTGAAGGTGGTGTTGAGGTTAGCAATAACTGTGGTAATGAAAAATGGTGAAGAAACTATAATCAAGATATCTTCCACATAAACCAGGACAAAGGTTGTGTGATCAGAGGTGTTATGAATGAACAGGAAATGTTAGATTTGGATGAGACAAAACCAAGATCTAGAAGTTTCTTACTTAACCTAGAAAACCAAGCTTTAAGAGCTTGTTTTAAGTCATACAGAGTTTTATGGAGATGACAGACATAATGAGGAAAGTGAGGATCTGTAAACCCAGGAGGTTGAGTCATGAAAACTTGTTCATTGAGATTACCATGAAGAAAGGCATTATTGACATCAAGTTGACGAATTTGCCAATTTTGATATAGAGCAAGAGTGAGAATAATGCGAATGGTAATGGGTTTGATAATAGGACTAAAGGTATAAGTGTAATCAATGCCAAAAGTTTGATGATATCCTCTGGCTACTAGTTGAGGCTTATGACGCTAAATGGAGTCATTGAGATTTCGTTTGGTACGAAAGACACATTTACAACCAACAATATTAGCATTTGGTGGAGGAAGAATTAAAGTCTAAGTATGATTACGACGGAGAGCAGTGAACTCATCAAGTATGGCTTGACGCTAGTGTGAAAATTTGTTGGCGTGAGCAAAGGATGTGGGATCAAGATATAAGATAAGTGTTGAATGAGTGACATAATCATCAAAGGAGTGAGGAACGCGGGTGTGATCACATGTGTGCGAGTGACCATAGGGTGAGAGGATAGTGATGGAGGAGGAGTAGATGAAGATGGAAAAGTGGGAGGTGTTGGGTTAAAAGGTAATGATAAGGAGAGAATAGAGGGAGGTGAAGGGGAAAGAGAAGAAGGAGAAGAGATGGTGGAACAATAAAAATCATGTTCTAGGAAACACACATGTCAAGAGATATAAAGTTTAGAGGTGTGAGGATTAAAACAACGATAGCCTTTATACTAGGAGTAGTATCATAGAAAAACACAGGGAGTAGATTTGGGTATGAGTTTATTGGTGCGAGTGGAGCCTAAAAAGGGAAAGCATGTGTAACTAAAGACTTGAAGATGAGAGAGAGTTGGTTTAGTGTGAAAAAGTATTTCATAAGGAGACTGATGATTGAGAATAGGGGTAGGTAAAAGGATAATAAGGTAATTAGTAGTGAAAAGGCTTCCACGCAAAAGGATTGCGGTAAATAGGCATGCAAAAGGAGGGTAAGGCCTGTGTCAATGATATGGCAAATTTTGCATTTAGCAAGGCCATTTTATTAAGGAGTATAAGGACAAGATATACGATAAGTGATGCCATGGATAGTAAATAATTGAGTAAAGGTGCCATGGATGAGTTTAGGAGCGCCAAAGTTTTTATAATGGTGGAGAAAAGGTTTTCTGTGATTGTTTTAAAGGTTTGAAAGCAAAGAAGAGCGTGAGATTTTCGAACCAAAGGAAAGATCCAGGTTAAGAAACTAAAGTCATCAATAAAAATAAAAGAGTATTAATACCCAGATAAAGAAAGAGTCGAGGAAGGTCCCTAAATATTACAATGAATGAGTTGTAACAGTTTTATAGAGAGATGAGAGGATAATGGAAACGAAAATTGAACACTTTTTACTTTAAGGCAAGAAGTATAAGAATTAATGACATTGGATTTAGCTGGTAAAGGAGAAGATAAGTTAGACAACGTACATCGACACAGATGACCAAGTCATTGATGTCACAAATCTAAGGTAGCAGTGGTAGCATTGAGAGAGATATAATTCTGAAATTGGGATGGTATCTTCAAAGGATAAAGGTTATTGTGAATGGAATCTGCGAGGAGTGGTATCTTGGTTTGAAGGTCCTTCACAATGTAACCAAAGGGATTAAATTCAATAAGACATGAATTGCCAAATTCAGCATCAGATATTAAGTTTGTGGTAAGATGAGGAACAATCAAAATATCACGAAGATGAAGGGGACAAGTAGAATTAGGTATAGTTAATGTACCAACAAAGGAAATGGGAAAAGTTTATCCATTTCCAACGACCACTTGATTGTACCCATCGTACCAGGAAATAGAGTCAATAATGAGAATTAGGGGTCATGTGGGCAGTGGCACCAGTATCTCGTAACCAATCAGAACTAGTACTGTAATTTAGGTGGGAAGTGTTTGGCTCAGGTTGAATATTCATGGCAGTAAAAGCTGCAGAAAGATTATTAGTAATATGTCAAGAATCATAAAAACGAGATTTAGAATACTGAAACTAACAGCGGGCAACAATATGGCCCCATTTCTAACAGATTTGACACTATGTGGGTGGCTTAGTGGGCCTAGAAAATGAACCATGACTGGATCCTTGAGCTGAAGATTAAAACTGGGTTTGAAAATGCTGTGAAGATGTTAAGCCAGGAGATTGATCCATTTGAATTGTTAGGCTAATGGTTCCAAACACCTGCCTAAATGAAGAACCAACCTAACTAAGTGGGAGACCCATTAGAAATATGGTTAACCCACGACGAAGACGGAAGATGTTATGGGTTGTGTCTCCCTCTACAAGCACGACCACTACCTCTGCCTCGCCCTCCCTCGGAGTGACAACCACTTGTGTGAGAAACAACTAAAGCTATGTCCGGCGACAGGGGTGAGTGAAAAGATAGCAGATGTTGTTCGTGAACAAGAAGTTTTGCACGAAGCTTAGGAAACTTGAGGGTAGTATCATAATGTTCTGTAGCGGTGATGAAGGATTTGTAGTCGCTAAGGGACCATTGAAGAGAACTAGGTCATTGTCGAAGACATCATCACCAATGGTAGCTAACTCGTCGATAGTGGTGGAAATGAGAGAGAAAATTAGTGATAGTATGGGATCCTTTCTTCAACGTATGGAGTTGGCGATGGAGAAGCGACCATTGGGACGTCGATTATTGCACAAAGTGACCTATCAATCCAAGCTAGAGGGCACGAGCATCAGAATGGTTGAAGGCTAGGCGGGCAATTGATGGTGAGAGTGATGCCGTGAGGAAGCAATATACAAGTCGGTCATATTTGTGCCATTTATGAAATTTTGGAGATAGAGATTCTAAGCTAGACATTGATGTGGGTGGAGAGGTAGTGCCATCCACATAGCCAATGAGATCAAAGGTAATCAAAATAACTTCAATTTGATTTTTCAAACAAGGTAATTGGATGAATCCAACGGTGTTGTGAGGAAGTTTGTGATTTGGTTGAAGGGTAATGTTGGGTTAGTCATGTATGCCATTTATGTTAAATATTGTGTTCGTTAGGAATACTGATTGTGGAATGAAATTGTTGAATGTGTTCTAAAGTATGAGTGTTGGTAATCGGAGTTGAAGGGAGATGTAGGTTGGCTTCTGGAGTGAAAAATTGGAATGTGTTTCGGATTGAATGTGGATGTTGATGTTGAAAAAAAAGGTTATAAGTTTGTGGGCTCTGATACCATAATAAACTGGAATAATATGAATGATGAAATGTTGTATTGTATGTGTGTTTATAGAGAGTTTATAGCCTTTATATAGACTGATAAAGATACATCTGATAAGATGGAATATTAATAGAAAGATACAAATAAGAACTATCTACAAATACAGATAAGAACTTATCTAAATAACAAATATTAACAAAAAATAAAATGGTTGGAATTACATCTTATCGCTGTGATTGCTTTTAGGTAGACAAGGGGGAGCGTTTGCTCCCATAATCATTATATGTATGATCTTGCGAAGCAAATAAATCATTCATGCTTTCATAATCTTTTTATATAGAACAAGGAGACTTGAAGCTGAATTATATGAAGAATATTAAGGAAACAAATTTTAATACTGACCGCGCATCGTTACGCTAGTCAAGATAAAATAGCTAGACCTACTACTATAGCAGTGGTGAGTATAGGTTGATTCCACGGAGAGTGTGTGTAAATTTTATGAAATGAAATTAACTAGTGTTTAGGTTTAAGGGGGGTTTTGGATTTTTGGAATAAGAAAATAAAATAAAACTAACTAATAAAAACAAATTAAAGAAAACATGAAAAAAATAATAAAAGTGGGGAAATCAGTAGGAACCCGATTCTTCAGTTCAATCTCGGATTACACCTTGACTAAGCATATTTCATTAATTCGTTGTTCTTTAACCTCTCCTAGCAATTGTTAATTGTGGGTTAAAAATTAACCTGAGTTTTCCCTTAGGTTTTGTTTAATCAAGATACGATCGTTAATTAAACCTAACCCCCAAATATCCTAGGATACGATCTCTAGATTTAATTAGGCAATAGCATTACAAATTAGGAAAACCGATTAATCAAGGCAACAACCACATACAATGCGTCAGTTAACCTAAATCATGTTATCCCCAATGATTGCGAATCATTAGTCGCTACACGTGAATTTCAACATAATAACTACGGATTATATTGAAATTCTAGCGATGGGTTTGAAATTAGCAATTCAATGAACGTATTAAAATCACCAAATCACAATACCTAATGGGTTCATACATAAATAATTGAACAATTACAAAAATCCAATTATCTATACATAAAACCCAAATTCATTAAAATATGATAACACAATCAATTCCTAATATGAGAAAGAAACAACAAAATAATAAAAAATACTTAACTAGGGTCGTTGGCATCGATGTTTCCTCCAAACCGGCTTCAGGATGCCTAGCCTTTCATGGGTATTTTATAGAAAATTTTTTTTAGCCCTCATCTTAATCTCCCACCGAAAAATCCCTTTGTAGCCCTCTCTTTACTGTAGCTTGATTTGACAATTTAATGTCTCTGGTCACTTAAATCCTCCAATCGTTCCCCTTTGTTCTTTGTTTAGCTTCTTTATTTATTCCTCTGTTCTCTCTAGCAGTAGCGTCTCTACTCCTGCTTGATGCATCGTCGTTTGCGCTCTTTAAAAACCCTCCATTAATTCCTTACTTCCTCCTGCGTTGACAATTTAATTTGCTGTCTCCCAAACGACGCCACCTATTGCTCTCCATTTATTTTCTGTCTTGTAGCTAATTTCTTCCGCGCCTTTTGTAAAAAACCCCACAACGCCTGCGTTTTGAGTTCTCCTATGTGCTAGTTTCTTCATGCCACTGTTCCTGTTGCCTTACACGCTGCCTTCAAACAATTGCGTTTTACTGTGACACTCCCCTGGTCATGCACGTCGTTTTGCAAGCTCCCCAAATGCTTTTAATAATTTTGTCTTCTTATGGGGAAAGCCATCCACGTAGCCATGTAATGTTTCCCAATGTATGAAAAATCATGTTACCTTCTTCTTTTGCAATTGTTTTATATTTCTTATCTTTTCTTTGTTTTTCCTTCCTCCATAAAGACAAGAAAAAATAAATAAATCTTCATAAAATGACCCAAATATAATGCTTCTGACTCACTTTAATTTATTTGCTTCCAAATTGTACCTAAAATCACATATAAACGAAATTGAATATCTTAAGCATTTTTATGTCAATAATCGCTAAGTATAAATGATTAAACATATTGATAATTTAGCACATATTAGTGTTCGGACTCCAGGGAAAGATCTGGATCAACCTAGGTAAGAATAGGTACTTGTGCCTTCTAGAAAGTTGTAGTTCTTTCTCTTAGCTTTCCAATGGTATATAGTAGGGAACTTTTGACCCAGATGTTCAAAAGTTAGGGTCTTTAGGAGGGGAATTGCTTAGGAGTATGAAGTGATATCGTCAGTGATGACGTCATATAGTTTGTAAGTTTCTATCATCTGTAGGAACATTTCATCTTAAACGTTGCATCGTCTTAAGTTGACTTTGCTTTGTCTTAAGTTAACCATATTCGTCTTAAGCATTGCATCGTCTTAAGTTGACTTTGCTTTATCTTAAGTTGACCATATTCGTCTTAAGCATTGCATCTTCTTAAGCTAACTTTGCTTCGTCTTAAGTTGACCGTATACGTCTTAAGCGTTGCATCGTCTTAAGTTGACCATATGCATCTTAAGCGTCACATCGTCTGAAGTTGACTTTCCTTCATCTTAAGTTGACCATGCTATCATCTGCTCCCGCATTCGTCTGCTTTCCGCATTCGTCTACTTTCTGCAATCGTTTGCTTCTCGCATTCGTCTGCCTTTTGCATTTGTCTGCCTTCTGCTTTGTCTGCTTTCTGCATTCATCTGCTTTTTGCATTCGTCTGCTTTTCATTTTGTCTGTCTTTTTAATTCGTTTGCTTTTTCTTCGTCTGCCTTCTTGCTATCGTCTGCTCCATATTTGACCTTTTAGACGATAGAATCTGTATTCAATATCTTTATGAAAGTTGTAGATCTTGAAGTCTTCTATCAAAGCGTCCTAAGATTATCCTAATCTGCTATCTCTAAGGACAATTATGCTAATTGCCCTGTCACATGCCTCTTGTCACTCTATGCTTAAAGTGATCATTAAATTGTGCTAACCCAAAATTAGTTCTTAAAATAGGAATCTTTTCTATGTCTTGCCCCAAAGCTTGTCATCTTTGAGTCATAATCTATTAAACCTGCAAAGGTTCTCAATCCATGCTTCAACTAGGATACATACTTGATTCTTTTGGCCATAACCTCATCATCCGACCTCCAAAGGAAGTGATTCTTGGAGCGATAGATTCCTAATGCATTTTTCTATCCCTCCATCATAAATTTTTGGCTAATAAGGGTTTGCTGAAATAACCCTACAAGGTAGTAGCCATAACTTTGTTATGGGTTCTCTAAATGCGATAGTTCTTGTCTCTAAATAAACTAGAGACATGGAGCCCCTTATGTCCTGAACAAGTAGAATTGAAATTCAAGTTTGGGCTTTTCCCAAATTCTGTTCAGAAATAGGAACAATGTATAGTTTTAATGTTTGTCTTAGTGGGGGCTCGTTACTGTTGTCGGATACGTGTTCAAATATCACTTAGGACATCGGCCTCGTTAATCACGAGGGCGAGGTTCCAACAATCTTACAAACAGACACTTTTCAGATTTAGCTTCAAGCTTATCTGATTAAATCTACTTCACATAAGATGGACAATCCCAAACTATAATATAAGAAAGGTAGCGTTTCTTGTTAGTCCATATCTCATATGGAGTAACATCAATTGACTTGGATGGGACTTTGTTTAATACATAAATAGAAGTTTCGAGCGCATACCCCCGAAAGGATTTTGGTAAATTCGCTAAACCCATCATAAACCTCTCCATGTCTAAAAGGGTTCAGTTTCTCCTCTTAGCCACATCATTATGTTGTGGCATGTAAGGTGGAGTTCACTGGGACAATATTCCATTATCCTTAAGATAATCCAAAAATCTTGGCTTAAGTATTCATCACCTCGATTCGATCGAAGTGATTTAATACTTCTCCCAAGTTGTTTCTCAACTTAATTTATGAATTGTTTGAACCTTTCCAAGGCTTCAATCTTGTATCTCATAAGATACATGTACCCATATCGAGAATGATCATCGATAAATGTAATGAAGTATAAGAAACCACCTTTGGCATATATGGACATCAGACCACATACATAAGTATGCATTATGTCTAAAATTCATTAGATGCCTTCTTCTGCTTCATGGACACCATATAGGCCTTACAGTTTCTCTTCTAGTTGCCATCCTTGCCACAGTGGAAGCAAGTTCCCTTCGAGGCAGTCTTATTTGCTTTCTTGACACCTCCTTTAGGCCCTACATAATTCTTCTTCTTTTGGCTCTTTTTCATTGAACCAGAAGAGTCCACCATCATCATAACCTTGTCATTAAGGATAGATGACTCAATGGCTTTAAGTATGTTGAGCAGCTCGAGAATTGTGCTAGATATATTGTTCATCATATTGTTAAATGGTGCTGTTTTTGCCTGCAACCAAATTAATAACAACTCTAACAACGAAAAATGTAGTTAGTGAAGAGTTGAGATCGTTCCCACGAGGAATTTTAAAGGTAAAGGTTATACGAGTTTAAAAATAAAACAAATTGGGGAGGGGGTTTAATTCACCTAAATTAAGAAATTAAAAAAGGCAAAAATCATGAACTAATAAAAATAATCAAATCTGAAAACCTTAGTTTCGGGTGACCTATGTTATCAAACTAATATGGCTCTTTGATATAAAATTCAGTCCAATAGCAAAAATTCTTTGGGTGATGTTTTCTCTTAAGATTAATTGAATAGAAACATTATTCTAAACATTCTTATTAATCAACAACTTAGAAACAATCTTAATTTGAATTGATTAATAGCTTTAGGAACTAAGAAACCAATGAACAAGACAACACACGTATGATAAGCATTTAATCAAGTTAAGCATCTTCTTAGAATTTCCAAACTCTAATGTAAAGATGGTGATCCCAATTGTCACTTTGGATTAGCAAAACTGAACGTCAAATCTTAATAATATGGCTATAAATTAAACAAATCAATTCCCAGTTGTACACCCTAGAAACCAATCAATTCAATGATGAAAAGCAATTCAGAAGACACTCAATATTCATCAATGAAACAAACTTTATTTAGAAATCTCACACATACTAGATGATAACACGGTTCCCTTCAACCAAGAAGAAAGATTCAGCTAGTCATAATGAAAGTAAAAACAAATAGAAGAAGAGAAAATTACAAAGTCTCCATTCCTGGTCTTTTTCTAGGAAAATAAAAAAATTCTGCCAAAAAGCAGAAAATATGCAGAAACATAAACTCCTAATAATGCCTCTCACCCACAGTAAAAATGTCTTCTTTTATGATTTTCAATGTCCTCCCTCTTCACTCCTGTCGTAATCTTCAGCAGATACACTCCCCACATATTCAGCTCGTAGATCACCATTAGTAAGGCAAAAATTTGATTCTCAAGATCACGAAGATCTTAGGTGGATCGAATCTGATTCCAAATCAGATTCTGTAGATATTCTTTTTCCTTGCATGTGCCCGCACTAAGTCAATTATTTTTCTGCCAACTGCGAATTCAAATTGTCTTTACTTTCCTTGCATATTTTTGATCCAATTTCATCATTCATGTGTTTAAAATCATCTAAGAACAATTAAGAAACAAGTCCATTAATTTTGAATAATAATTTTAACACATTAAAGAGATTTATATACAAAATTAGCGCAAAAATGGCAATTTAACAAATTCCCCCACACCAGACCTTTGCTCGCCCTCGAGCAAATATACCAAACCACTGCACTCTTTTAATTTGTCCTTCATAAGATTAAGTGCACACAATTTGCTAAAATTTGGCCAGTAAGACTTAGGTTGCAACACACATTATAATCACTTTTCACCGATACAAATAAACAAAGTCAAATTAAGACATTCTTTTTCAAAGGCAAGTATGAAACCAAATTGAATTCTTCTCACATATTTCTCTCTTTATGCTCAAGTGTTTAAGGTTAAAGTGTTTCTCTCAAATCTACCTCTAACAGATTGCACTACCATAGGGTTGCAAATCCACCATTTTTCATTCATTCAAATTACCTGAGCTCATAGATCAGAAGGACTTTATTATGGGTTGTAATGAGGCTGGTTTCAAAGCTAAGGTAAAAATGGCAAAGGGTTAATCACAAGCATTCATAATGTACCAAGTAAAAGGGCCACTCAAATTCAAATTCTGAGATAAACATATGAATACAAGGAACTACAACTACTCATTACTAACTAGTGTTACTATGCTTTATTCTTTTTCTTTTTCTTTTCTTTCTTTTCTTTTTTTCATTACCTTGAATAATGCTAATAAAAAGGAAAAACAATAAAAATAAGAGAAAATAATAGTAACATAAATTAACAAACACATAAGTAGAAGTGCCTATAAAAACATCTCAGAATATGATTAAAAAAATCCAAATTACTCAGTGCTTTATTCAACTTGTGATAAGGTAAGGCTAAAGGGGTTTTCCGGTTTCTATGTAAGGTGGTTAATTAAAAAAATAGGGATAAAGGCTAAAAAAGGGTTTACAAGGGAAAAATGATTCAGTGGGTCATTTAAGCTAAGGAGTTCAAAACAAATCAGTCCTTAATCATTTCCATAAACCATATAGTCAAACAAATTCAATCTGGTTCAGTGCAAGTTTTGAAGGCAAGACTGATTAGAGGAGCATCATGTAATACAAGAAAATAGAATGACACAAAGATGATGCCATTAAGGCTCAAGTCTGCTCACAGGTTTAATTCAAGAATGCACTTAATTCCATATATTACCTAATCACTCAAATGTCAAACTTTGACTAAGTGTACAAGACTGATTATTGCAATTAATCAGCATGGTTCACCTTAGACTCACATAGCCCAATTTAATTTCATGCACACACTCAATCTCTCCCAAACTAATATGACAAAGCTTTATGGTTTATCATACAATATAAGCTTGCAGAAACAAAATAGAGAATCAAAGAAAGACAAGATCACATATTCACACACATGTACTCCATATCCTTCCCCCACACCTAGACAAACATTGCCCTCAATATTATGACATAAGATTAAAGAATCAAAAATAGAAAAGAAAAGAGAAAAGAATGCTTCTCTATTTGTTGAAGCCCAAAATTGTGGAGTTGGTGGGTGAGGAGGTTGGAATCCTTAATGCTCCCAATACGTCATCAAATTACGCTCCATTTAGTGAATTCGATGTTCTAGTTGACTGAGACAATTGTCTAAATTTCCTTGGGGAGGTTGATGACTACTCGATGCATCTGTTAAAACCTAACTTCTTGTAGCTTGATGTGGATTGAAAAGGTTAGTTGGACCTAGATTAGTGAAAGATACCCGTCATGGCTTAGGTCCACGATTCCCATCCTGTGCAAACATTCTATATCCAAGGTTTCTATAGCATAAGCCATAATCATGCCAATATTGTAAGGCTCTAATAAATCTAAATTCATGGTCAATTGAGTGATGTAGGATCCTACAATCAAAGGTTTAGATTTTTTATTCAACACAGATTGAAATTTTGTTAGAAACCAAAAACTGAAATTAACCAAAACGTTTCTATCCATACATCACAAAAAAATAAATTTCAACTTTAGAAAGTGTTCCTGGGAAATCCCAACACCCTAAAAATTATATGATAAGAGTCAATGAATAATTTTGAAAATAGGATTTTTCAAATACGAACTGTTAGATACACTTGCATTGTATGGATTATGGTCTATGGACCATTGAGTCCACAATTCAGATGCATTAAAATCGTCATGATAATAACATCGGGAACTTATAAATGGCTCATCTTTAACATCATTCGCTGAAATAAAACCCATAGCCATATTAAAATCCACAATAGACAAAGCAAATTCCTTTCCCGCAAGTCTAAATCCCACAAATCCTTTAGTAAACAAATCAAATTCTTTAAGAGAATTAAATTGAAATGTGCTGTAAAATACTTTTGTTAGTTCAACATATGCAAGGCAATCAATTTTAGCAAACACATTCCAGAAAATTGGTCCCATCATTTGTTCAAAAGGAGTCATGTACTTGTAAAGCTTCAAGATTTCGGTACGAACATATAAGGATAAATTGTACATTGGTTGAATTGCTAAAACCGTTCGTTGTTTTCCGGGGACCAAAAAGAAGTGAAGCCTCCACATCTTTAGTTCCATTGGCTACAGCTCTCCACTTCTTTACCCTTCCTTGTTCGATTTCGTGTTAGAGTGCCTGGTGTTGGAGCCGAAATTGGTGGTATAGATGAGTTGGATGTTGCAGTCGTGGGTGTGGTTGTAGTGGTGTTTAATGGAGATTGGATGTCTAAAATGACGTGATTGGTGAAGCTAACTAGTGGGATTCACTTTTCTTCCATGGCATGACTCCAAGCTGTGTGAATTTGCAGTCTTAAAACTTCAAAAGAAAGAACACAAAAACAATAAAATTGTGATTGGGAATGGGTGGTTTACGGTGAAGAAGAGGTTAAAAGGTTAGGGGTTGTATGGGAATAGTGTGGGTGTTTGCGATTTCAACAATAGTTATGTAGAATTGGAAGTGAGTGAAAATAGAAAGGAGGGGTGAGTGAAACTGGGAGGAAGAGATAAGTGAAAGAGGAAGAGAAAATTTTGGGCAGTAAAATGGTATTAGCGGCGGGAAGGAAATTTTTTTGTTCTTTTTAGAAAAATAAAAAAAATTGCAGATATTAAGAGAAAATTTTAAAATGCTAAATAAAATGAAATGAAATTCATAACTGGAATAAAACAAACTTAAAAAAATAAAATAAAAATGAGAATCATTGAAAAATTAAAAAAATAAAAATGCAAAACTGAAATGGAACCTGAATTTTTTTTTTCGGGTTGTCCCAAATGCGCTTCTTTTAAGTCGTTAGCTAGACGTATTTGATGACTTACCTGATTAGAGAGAGATTGGAGATACCAACTTTGTCTCTTCCACATGCTCGACTTGAGAGTTGTCATAGTATGGTTTCAGATAGTGTCCATTAACCTTAAACACCTTAGAAGTATCTAAACTATGAATTTCTACCGCACAAACGTTACTAATAATAAATGGTCCAAGCTAGCAAGATTGTAATTTTCCTGGAAATAACTTAAGCTTTAAATGATAAAGAAGAACTTTTTTTCCTTTTGAAAATCAATTCCTAGAAATCATTTTATCATAAAAAAAGTTTTAGTTTTTTCCTTATAAATTTTTGCATTTTCATACACTTCATTATGGATCTTTTCTAACTCTTATAATTGCAATTTCCTATTGTTACTAACCTCTACCTGATCCATATTCAATTGCTTCACAGCCTGGTAAGCTCTATGTTCTATTTCCAAAGGTAAATGATAAGGCTTACCAAAAACTAACCTGTAAGGCGACATGCCTATTGGAGTTTTGTAAGCAGTCTGGTACGCCCACAAGGCATCATCTAATCCTAAGCTCCAATCTTTTATGTTCAGATTCACCACTTTTTTCATTATGGACTTAATCTCCCTGCTAGACACTTCAGCTTGTCCACTTGTTTACGGATGATAGGCTATAGAAACTTGATGTGTGACAACCACATCTCTTCATCAAAGCCTAAAAAAGCTTATTGCAAAAATGGGTCCCTCTATCGCTAATGATAGCTCGAGGCATTCCGAATCTGTCAAAAATGTTAGTTTTAACAAAATCTATAACAATTTTAGCATCATTAGACAACGTAGCCTTAGCTTCAACCCATTTTGAAACGTAATCCACAACATGCAAAATATAATTCTTACCAAAGGAAGAAGGAAAAAAGGCCCATAAAGTCTATTCCCTAAACCTAAAAAATCTCACATACTAGGATATTAGTAAGTGGCATTTGGTCTCTCGATCCTAAGCTACCTGTTCTTTGACAATGATCACAAGACTTGCAAAACATGTAAGAATCATAAAATAGCTTAGGCCAAAATAGTCCACATTCAAGAATTTTTCAAACTATTCTTTTGAGACCAAAGTGTCCCCTACACACAGATGAATGGCAAAAATTTAATATGGAAGGAATTTCATCATCTGTAACACATCTTCTAACAATCTGATCAAAACAAAATTTCCAAAATTGAGGTTCATCCCAAATGTAATATTTAACCTCTCGTTTAATTGTATCTTTTTCAGCTCTAGATAAATCGCTAGGTAAAGACTTAGTCGCCAAAAAGTTTACTATGTCAGCATACCATGGAATTACCTATTGAACTGTGAAGAGAATTTCATTCAAAAATTTGTCTCAAAGAACATCAGATGTATTGGTTGGAATGATCTTGCTTAGATGATCGGCCACTAAATTTTTAGCTCCTTTCTTATCGCATATTTCCAAATCGAATTCTTGGAGAAGTAAAATCCATCAAATCAATCTTGACTTAGCTTCTTTCTTAGTCACCAAATATTTTAGAGCTGTATGGTCTGAATAAATGTTCACCTTCGTGCCCAATAAGTAGATTCAAAACTTCTACAACTCAAAAACTACAGCCAAAAACTTTTTCTTCGTCGTGGAATAATCCTTTTGAGCATCGTTAAGTGTCATGGAAGTGTAACAATTGACATGAGGTACCTTGTCCAATTTTTGGCCTAGCACTACTCCAACTTCATAATTAGAAGCATCACATATTAGCCCGAATGGCATGTCCCATTTCAGTGGTTGAATAATTGAAGCTGTAGTAAGTCGTTCCTTGAGTTCATCAAATGCAATCTTGCATGACTCATCAAAATCAAACTTCACGTCTTTTTGGAGTAGTCTACATATAGGTTGCGCATTCTTTGAAAAATCCTTGATAAATCTCCGATAGAATCCTGCGTGGTCAAGAAAAGAGAGAATTTCCCACATAGTCCTAGGGTAAGATAAAGATCGAATGACATCTATCTTAATCTTATCGACTTCAATTCCCTTAGAAAAGATTGTATGACACAAAATTATGCCTTGATAAACCATGAAATGACACTTTTCATTATTTAGAACTAAATTAATCTCAATGCAACATTTAAGCACTTTTCAAGGTTGATAATGCATATTTCAAAAGACTCTCCATAAACCATGATATCATCCATAAAAATTTCCATACAATTCTCCACAAGATTTGAGAAAATACTTACCATACACCTTTGAAATGTCGCTGGTGCATTACACAACCTAAATGGCATTCTTCGGTAAGCAAAGGAGCCGAATGGACATGTGAAGGTTGTTTTCTCTTGGTCTTTAGGTGCAACCAAAATCTAATGATACCTTGAATAACCATCTAAACATCAATAGTGAGATTTACCTGGAAGTCTTGCAAACATTTAATCAATAAACGGAAGCGAAAAATTATCTTTTCTAGAAACCGAATTTAGCTTCCTATAATCTATGCAAGCTCTCCACTCATTTTGAACACGAGGGGGTATTAACTCACCATCACAATTTTCTATCACAAATACCCCAGTTTTGTTTGGAACTACCTGGACTGGACTTACATAATTGTTATCCGAAATATGATAAATGATTCTAGCGTCAAGAAGCTTCAAACATTCCTTTTTCAGTACTTCCATCATGGGTGGATTTAAACGACATTAGGGTTGCCTCACCTCCTTGGCCTCATCTTCCATCAATATTCGGTGCATACAAATGGTGGGACTATTAAATCTACCGTTGTCTAACCAAAAGCCTCCTTATCCTCCCTTAGCACTTGAATAAAATAATTTTCTCGCAAAAGGGTAAGTTTATTAGAAATTATGATAGGTAACCTGCCTTGCTCACCCAAAAAGATGTATTTTAAACGACTAGGCAAACTCTTCAACTCCAATGTTGGTGCATGGATCAACGATGGCAGCAACTTGGTGCTATTTCTAGACAGCTCTATATACGATAGTTGTTTTATGAATTGATGGTTTTCTCTAATTAGAAAAACATCTTCAATTTGCTATTAGGCAATAACTATTCTTTGATGTCTTGTCACTGTGATGCATCTTCCATCTCTAAGATTGTTTTAAGTTCATCTCTTCCACTCAATAATAAATTTTCCTGCACCCATATGACAATAAAATCCACAGAAATAAAAGGTCGTTGATCATCGGAAAATTTTATGGCATTGTATATATTGAATTTAATTAATTCACCATTAAATTCAATAGTCAATGTCCCATCATGAACATCAATTTTTGTAGTGGCTTTTCAGAATGGCCTTCTGAATAAAATTAGGGTTGAAGAAGATACGTCATCACTTCCTGATTGAGCCAAGTTTACATTATAAATTGGCTGCATTTTCATAACTGTTTATGCACTCGTTGACTCCTAATTGATGA
>JANITX010000010.1:26982926-26997454 GCA_027564395.1 Erythroxylum ulei | reverse complement strand
TAAGCCAATGGTGTGGCTTTTGATATGTAAATAAAGTTTTTCAAACTCTGTTGCTTGAGTAATGAAATGATAGATTGAAGTAATTCGATTATGTACGTTCTTTTTGACTTCCTTGTTAAAAGGGTTAAGTTAAAGGAATAAGTTTGGTTTGATGTTTGATTGTTGTGGGCACGCCATCCTTGTAGGATGATGCCTAATAAGTGTTTATGGAAATAACCCTACATGGTAATATGCACGCTCTAGTTAAGTATGATGATATGCACAAGAGTTGGGTTCTAAAATTGGGACCCATCATTTGTGGTATTAGAGCAAGAGTTGGGTTCTGGAAACGGGACCCAACATTTGTGGTATCAAAATAAGAAGATGAATCGATAATGGTTAAGGTGATTTCATTGGAGCTCTCTCATGTTTTATGATTTCGCAAGAGTTAGATTCCGGAAACAAGCGGGATCGAACATTTGTGGTATCAGAGCAAGCGTTGGACTCTGGAAACAAGCAGGGTCTAACAAGTAGCACCAATATTATCACACCAAACGGTAGGTTTGACATGAGAGAGGCCAATTTTCCCAAGAAGAAAAGTGATCCAACAAAGGTTTGTAGTTAGAAGAGCAATACTGCGATATTCTACTTTAGTATTGGATCAAGTAACTATTGGTTATTTCTTAGAACTCCAAGAAATGAGGTTTGATATGAGAAATAAACAATAACCAAATGTAGAACAACTATCATTAGGACAACCAACCCAATCAATATCACAATAAGCACGCAAGTTGAGAGAAGATGATTTGGTAAAGTGAAGGCCATGAGAAGATGTAGATATAAGAGAATGAAGAATTCATTTGACTGCAGTCCAATGGACATCTGTAGGATAATGTAAGAACTGAGATACTTTGTTGACAATAAACTAGATGTCAGGATGAGTGATGCAAAGATATTGTGAGTCACCAATAGTGCTACGATACTCAGTAGCATTAGAAAGGGGATGACCATGATGGGTAAGGAGGCAGGTTTAGAGTTATGGAGACCAATTCAAAGAAGGAGATCTTTGATGTAGGTATATTGAGTAAGTAAAAGACTAGTAGGCATTGGGAGAGCCTCAATGCCAAGGAAGTGATGAAGGAGACCTAAGTCTTTGATAATGAAGGTGGTGTTGAGGTTAGTAATAAGAGTGGTAATGAATGATGGTGAAGAACCTATAACCAAGATATCATCCACATAAACCAGGACAAAGGTTGTGTGATTAGAGGTGTTATGAATGAACAAGAAGTGTTAGATTTGGATGAGACAAAACCAAGATCTAGAAGTTTCTTACTTAACCTAGAAAACTGGGCTCTAAGAGATTGTTTTAAATCATACAGAGTTTTATGGAGATGACAGACATAATGAGGAAAGTGAGGATCTGTGAACCTAGGAGGTTTATCCATGAAAACTTGATCATTGAGATGACCATAAAGAAAGGCATTGTTGACATCAAGTTGATGAATTTGCCAATTTTGATATAGAGCAAGAGTGAGAAGAATGCGAAAGGTAATGCGTTTGATAATAGGACTAAAGGTATCAGTGTAATCAATGCCAAAAGTCTGATGATATCCTTTAGCTACTAGTCGAGCCTTATGACGCTGAATGGAGCCATTGGGATTTCATTTGGTACAAAAGACCCATTTACAAACAACAATATTAGCATTTGGTGGAGGAAGAATTAGAGTCCAAGTATGATTACGATGAAGAGCAATGAACTCATCAAGCATGACTTGACGCCAGTATGGAAATTTGTTGGTGTAAGTGAAGGATGTAGGATCAGGATATATGATAAGTGTTAAATAAGTAACATAATCATCAAAGCAGTGAGGAACGCAGGTGTGATAACATGTGTGCGAGTGACCACAGGGTGAGACGATAGTGATGGAGGAGGAGCAGATGAGGCTAGAAAATGGGAGGTGTTGGGTTAAAAGGTAATGGTAAGGAAAAAATAGAGGGAGGTGAAGGGGAAAAGAAGAAGGAGAAGAGATGGTGGAACAATAGAAATCATGTTCTAGGAAACGCACATGTCGAGAGATATAAAGTTTAGAAGTGTGAGGATCAAAACATCCATAGCCTTTGTACTAAAAGCAGTATCCTAGAAAAACACAGGGAGTAGATTTGGGGGTGAGTTTGTTGGTACGAGTAGAGCCTAAAAAAGGAAAGCATATGCAATCAAAGACTCGAAGATGAGAGAGATTTGGTTTGGTGTTAAAAAGTATTTCATAAGGAGACTGATGATTGAGAACAGGAGTAGGTAAAAGGTTAATAAGGTAAATAGTAGTGGAAAAGGCTTCGACCTAAAAGGATTGTTGTAAAGAGGCATGCAAAAGGAGGGAAACGCCTGTGTCAGTAATATGGTGAATTTTACGTTCAGCAAGGCCATTCTGTTAAGGAGTATAAGGACAAGATATACGATAAGTGATGCCATGTGTAGTAAGGAATTGAGTAAAGGCGTCTTGGATGACTTCAGGAGTGTCATGACATTGAAATTTTTTTATAGTAATGGAGAAAAGGTTTTCGTGGTTGTTTTAAAGGTTTGGAAGTAGAGAAGAGCATGGGGTTTTTGAACCAAAGGAAAGATCTAGGTAAAGTGACTAAAATCATAAAAAAAAAGTATCGAAATCCAGACAAAGAAAGAGTCGGGGAGGGTCCCCAAATATCACAATAAATGAATCGCTATAGTTTTGTATAGAGATGAGAGGATAATGGAAATGAAAGTCAAACACTTTTTGCTTTAAGGCAAGAAGAATAAGAATTAATGACAGTGGATTTAACTGGTAAAGTAGAAGATAAACTAGACAACATAGATCGACACAGATGACCAAGTCATTGATGCCACAGATCTAAGGTAGCAGTGGTAGCATTGAGAGAGACATAATTTGAAAATTGTGATGGTATATTCAAAGGATAAAGGTTATTGTGGATAGAATCCGCAAGGAGTGGTATCTTGGTTTGAAGGTCCTTCATAATGAAACAAATAGGATTAAATTCAATAAGACATAAATTGTCATAAACAAATTTAGCAACAGATAATAGGTTTGTGGTAAGATGAGGAACAATCAAAACATCACAAAGATAAAGGGGACAAGTAGAATTAGGTATAGTTAATGTACCAGGAGAGGAAATGGGAAGAGTTTGTCCATTTCCAACGACCACTTGATTGTACCCGTCGTACTGAAAAATGGAGTCAACAATGTGAGAATTAGGGGTCATATGGGCAGTGGCGCTAGTATCCAGTAACCAATCAGAAACAACGCTGGAATTTAGGTGGGAAGTGTCTGGTTTAGGTTGAATATTCATGGCAGTAAAATCTGAAGAAAGACAATTAGTAATATGTCGAGAATCGCAAAAACGATTACAAGATTTAGAATACCGAAACTGACAGGAGGAAGCAATATGGCCTCATTTCCAATTGATTTGACACTATGTGGGTATCTTAGTAGACCTAGAAAATGAACCATGACTGGGTCCCTGGGCTGGTGATTAAAACTAGGTCTGAAAATGTTGTGAAGATGTTGGGCCAGGAGATTAATGCATTTGATTGGTTAGGCCGATGGACCTAGACATCTACCCAAATGAAGAGAACCAAGTCATCGTCGAAGACGACATCACCATTGGTAGCTAACTCATCGGCAGTGGTGGAAATGAGAGAGAGAAAATAAGTGATAGTATGGGATCCTTTCTTCAGCGTATGGAGTTGACGACGGAGAAGCAACCAATGGGATGCTGATTGTAGCATGAAGTGATTTGTCAATCCAAGCTAGAGGGTATGAGTAGTAGAATGGTTGAGGGCTAGGCGAGCAATTGATGGTGAGAGCGATGCTGTGAGGAAGCAATAGACAAGTCGGTCATATTTGTGCCATCTGTGAAATTTTGGAGATGGAGATTCCGAGATGGATGTTGTTGTGGGTGAAGAGATAGTGCCGTCCACATAGCCAATGAGATCAAAGGTAATCAAACTAGCTTTAATTTGATTTTTCCAAACAAGGTAATTGGATGAATCCAATGGTGTTTTTGAGGAAGTTTGTGATTTGGTTGAAGGGTAATGTTGGGTTAGTTGTGTCTGCCATTTATGTGAAATATTGTGTTTGTTGGGAATACTGATTGTGGTATCAAATTTGTGATAAAAGGCTTATGGGATAATTTTGCTAAAGTTTTGAAGGTGTTCTAAAGTATGAGTGTTGGTAATGGGAGTATCTGGTTTGAGATGTATGTCGAAGGGAGATGTAGGTTGGCTTTTGGAATGCCAAATTGGAATGTGTTTTGGCCTGAATATGGATGTTGGCGTTGAAAAAAAGGTTATGTGTTTGTAGGCTCTGATACCGTAATAAACTGGAATAATATGAATGATGAAAAGTTGTATTGCATGTGTGTTTGCAGAGAGTTTATAGCCTTTATATAAACTAATAAAGATACATTTGATAAGATGGAATATTAATAGAAAGATAGATATAAGAAGTATCTACAAATACAGATAAGAACTTATCTAAATAACAAATATTGGCAGAAAATTAAAGTGGTTGGAACTACATCTTATCACTGTGAATGATTTTAGGTAGATAACAGGGAGATTTTGTTGCCATAATCATTATATGTATGATCACATCAAGCAATAAATCATTCACGCTTTCATAATCTTTTTATAGAGAAGAAGGAGACTTGAAGTTGAATTATACGAAGAATATTAAGGAAAAAAATTTCAAGACTGATCATTTTTCTTACGAAAAAGGGCATATAAGGTAAATGGTGAAGTATGAAAGTTATAAAGGATAATATATTTGATAGTGCCAAACTTTTTGAATTTTATTGTCAAAAAATTCAGTAACTTGATGTTTCTTTCTTTTGGTATATATGTTTCTCACTTGTATTTTTGCATTTATAAATGGTGTTTCTAATAACTTTTCCTTGTGTAAGCAATTATCTATAAATAATGTTTCTAATAATTTTTCTTTATGTTGTGTAAGCAATTATCTGTAAAAATGTAGGAAAAAATAATTTACTTGAGTCAGTTAAAATCAATACATCTTAAATGATGGAATCTATATCTCTCCAAATAGGAGAAATAAGATGGATAAAGGAAGTTTAGTTTCATGTAGAACTTAATTGTTTATTTAAGAAAATAAATCTTTTGTAACAATCTTTACTAGATGATATGTTTTTAACTCAAGAGGTATAGTCTTAAACCGACCTATTACATTGCAGGGTTAGTTATAAAAAAAATTCAAACTTTACTGAATTTTACAATTATTGCCTGAACTTTAAAAAGTGACAATTAAATACCCGAACTTTCAATTTTTCCAAATCTAGCTCAACATTAGTATATACATTATCGTTGTAGACGTGGCAAGACACATAAGACATAAATCTAAACACGTATGATTGCTATATTAAATTGTACTTGTTAGGCTAAATTAAACTAACTAAATGAAATTGAGCAAATTAAAGAAAAATAAAAGAAAAGGGTTAAAACCCTAAATTAATTTAGGTATTAGATTTTTACCTGCACACCATTCTCTATCAAAACTTTTCATCCCTGTCGCACACCCTTTTTTGTAGTCATACCAATCTTACCTTATCTGCTCCTCCTCATAATAGATTCTTCGTTGCCACACCAATCTTCTCTATCATATACCATTCTGCACTCTTTTTAGCATTACAGAAATTATGATTCGCTTCTTTATCATACACCATTCTTTATCGTACACTATTCTTCACTCCTCTTCATATTACAAAATCTATCACACCAATCTTCTCAGTTGTATTACATAAATTACGATTTTGAAGGATAGAGCACTAACAGAAAAGAGGTGTTTCTTGTTTAAACTTTTGTTGTATTTTCTAATTTTTTATACCCAAGTTCCTTTTTTCATATTTGTTTTTATGTTTTTTAGTTCATTACAGGAAAATCATGAAGTGCTCCATATGTATTTGGCTTATGAATTATGTTTGGAACATAATGCTTTTAGATAGTAATTGATTTATTCATCCACATATGCTTAGGTTATTTGGCTTAGCTCTTAAACTTCATAGAAATTTAAAATGTTTTTGTGAAGATTGTTTCTAATATTCTACCGTGCTATATAATTAGGATTGAGAGGATAATATTCTACCATGCTCAAGTTCTAACCTTTCTTCATTGTGTTTGTGTTTGCACCATGTGAACTAGTAGCTACTATAAGTGTTTCACAATAGAAGGCAAGTTGTTTTTCCCTTCCCTGTTGGTAATTGTAATATTATATCTTTTGTTGAATTTAATTATCAATTTTTCTTTAGGTTGACTTTAATTCCCAATTCATCTTCAAAACTAAATATATTAGGAATTAAGATTCAACTATATATTGAAGTTCACTTGATTTCCTTGAGATAACATGTCACCTTATAGCAATCAAAAGCTTATATCAAGTATACACATGTCAAAAGGTAGTTAGTGTCAAGTATAAACATTTGTTTTAACATAAACACTATAACTGTCCCAAATTAAGATTGCTTTGTTTTTTCTTCTCCTTTTCCTCTTTGAATATGTATTATTTTTATAAATATTGATTTGCAACTCTAATTTATTATAAAAATTTTACATAGGCAATAATCCCCTTTGATGGAAATAATCATTTCAATTCGTCACTCTTTGTCATCTTCAATTTTTCTTCCTTATTGAGTTTTTTATTATAGTGACTTGAATATACTTTTACTCAGTTGTGTTTTTTATAATTAACCCTATAACATATACTTTACTCAATCATACTTTCCCTTATATTATCTTATTTAGTGTAAAATTATGCACGGGTATCCTTTTATAACCATCTTCTTATGTACTATGTTACATGTTATTATTAAAAATGCTCAATATTTTGCTAATGTTGGTAAAATTTGAATTTCATTATGGTGGGTTATTGGAAGACACGATAATAAATATGATGGGGGAAATATTATAAGGAAGAAGGATATGGGTGTTGATGAACTTAGCATGCTACTCCTATAATGCACATAGAGTAATATCTACGTTTAACAAATTTCCTAATGAGTTGATGAGAAGCTTGAAGGAGTTAAGCTTACACCATGATAAGGACATATTGGCTATGCTCTAAAAAATGGAAGATTTGAATCATCACAATATTGAAATCTACTATAAGCATGGTTATGAGCATCCTACAATAGATGGTGAAGAATCTGACTATGATATTTACAATTAATTTGATATAATAATGAGGGGTTGTTCCAAGGTCAAGTGGAGCAAGATGATGATTTCGTTGTTATGCAAGTTAGTGAATTTAAAGATGATTTAGTTGATGACTAGTTATTAGAGACTGATGATGAAGAATATATTGCTGCGAGAAAAAAAAAAAGGTAAGACATATGCCAATACTCTACATGGTGGGTCTGAATTCGACATTATCGTCGATGGGGTTAGAAGTAGTGGAAAGGATTGCAATAAAGAAGGTGATTATTCCAAAGATACATAAAGATAAGAAGGCAGTTCATATGGTGTAAATAGTGAATATAAAGATAGGGATGTTAAAGTTCAATCGCTAATTTGTAGTGATGATGAAGCATCTATTCCAAAGAATAAATACATTATCTTTAATCCAAAAGTCGATATGGAAGATTTTAAGTTTGAAATTGAAATCAAGTTTAAGGATGAGATGTCGTTGAGGAACGCAATAAGAAACTACGCAATTATAAATGGGTATGATATTTTAATGGATAGATCTAGTGTAAGAATGGAGCTAGTTTATGAGCCACAATGTCCTTTTTGGGTATATGCTAGCTAGATTGGAAATGAGAAAACATTTGTTATGAAGATAGTAAAAAAAACAAGTGTGATTGCAAGAAACTACAAAGTAATTAAGAAGCTAGCAGGAAATGGATAGCAAATGAATTCTTACACAAGTTTAGGAGGAGCCCAAATTAGCCTATTACTGAAATGATGGATGATCTCCAAAGAAAATAGCACTATAGCCAATTAAATCCCAATGTTATAGGGCTAAATGGGAAGCTATTACCATGCTACAAGGACCTATAGAAGGTTATTATGCCAAGTTATGGTCTTATGGACAAGAGTCACGACTAGCTGGCAAAGATGGGTAGTATATTATTTAAACTGAACTTGATAAACTGTTCGGAAACCAATGTTTAAAAGGTTTTATATAGAATTTAGTGCTTTGAAGTATGATTTTCTCAGTGGATGCAAGAAATATAATTTAGTGACGATTTCTTCGTATTTTCTACTTCTCTATGTTAATATCGTCCTTTCTAAACGATCTCCACATCTAGAATCACCTTCAAATGTTTGCTATCTCCTGTTTGCCTTCTGCCACATCCTTTTATAGTGAATTATAGGGTTTTGGGACATACATGGTCTGATACACAACCATGTATCAAATTGTGTATCTTCAAAAACACTTAAAATCATGACTTACACATTTTGAGAGACTTACACATTCACATACACGATTGTGTATCTCTTATTTACTTCAAATCTTCGTTTTATGCCACGATTTCACTCGAATTCCTCTTCATTTGGTCCATGAAGGCAATTATAATCTATAAATGCTCCTGAAGTGAATTAGGCACCAAATGTATAACAAAATTACAAAATATTAAGAAAATATATCAAATATGGGTGTATAAATATGGTCAAATATGCATTTATCAAGCATCCCCACACTTAAGCTTTTACTCGTCCTCAAGCAAACCATAATCAAAATTATAAATCTTACAATATCAATCCTTCATTAATGTTAACATGTCCATTCATACTATAAATCATCATATCATATTATTCAAATTAATAGACAATTAGATTCAAGTTATCCTAAAACTAAATTCCTAAGTTAATATTAATAGTAGTCATATCAATAACCTCATTTAAACCAAAACTATAAACCTTTACACCCTCACCAAGATTCCATTCATTGCACACAAGTGTTTAGGGTGAAAAGTGTCAAACTCTCAATCAATGCATAAGAGAACTCTTACCATAGGCTTGCAATTTAATCACATCTCTACCACTTATGTATAAACTAGAAACAAAAAATCAAAAGTTCTTTATAAGGGTTGTAATGGGGCTTAAGTATGGTATGATTGGGATCATAAAAAGGGTTAATTGAAGGAAATTTCCAAAAGAGACATTACATGAAACTTGTTCATAAATATATAGGTCCTTTTATTGCAACTCCATTGGTACCATATATTCTTTTTTTCTTTTTCTATTCTTTTTTTTTCACTGCAAGCATTTATCATAACCACTATTAGAGAAATATTGAACCTTTCAAAAATTTCAAGTTCAAACAATCAAATAATGTAAATAACCTTCAGGGTTCAAAACAATAAAAAGGCTTCAAAGAGAAATAGGATAAAGGTTAACAAATGGGGTTATAAATAATGAAAATGGTTAAGGCTCAAAATTAGTTATTCTTCAAGGATAATTTATGGGTAAGGTAATTATCAAAGAAATAGGCTAAAACAAATTATTAAATCTAAGTGCCTTGCTTCTAATTTAACAAATATGGTCTTAATATGTATCAGGAAAAGGGTCACTTTTGACCTTAACTTTTTCACCAATCGACAGGTTAAATCCTAACATTCCAAGGAGAATAATTATAACCTTAACATTTAGAAAATGTTAAAATTTGACCTCACCTAATAGAAATTTTAATCCTCTCTGTTAAGTGCCAAATCAGCGCTGAGCTGACATTTTTAATTAATTTTTATTGTTTCTGTAGGCCTTTGTGCCATGTCATTACTACCGTGGCAAGATGGGACCCTTTTTTTAATAAAATATGAAAAAATGGGTCACTTTTCACCCTAACTGTTATATCAATCGACATGTTTAACTTTAACATTTCAAAGAGAACAATTATAACTCTAACATTTAAAAACGTTAGAAGTGGACCCTACCATCACGAAAATTTTAATTATTGTCTGTTAAGTGGCAAATTTTAAATTTTTTTGTAGGCCCTAGTGCTATGTCATTACTGATGTGGCAAGGTAGGACTCATTTTTCAAAAAATATATATATAAGAGAAAACACAAACCCCTATATATACCTGGCAATTAATAGATAGGAGTTAAAATTTTTGTGACTGTGGGGTCCAATTTTAACGTTCTATATATATTAGGGTTATAATTGTTCTCTTTGGAATGTTACGTTTAAACTTGTCGATATGTGAAAAATTTAAGTTCAAAAGCAACTCTTTTTTTTGGAATGTTACTTATCGATTGATGTAAAAGTTAGGGTCGAAAGTGACCTTTATGCCATATTTTATTTAAAAATTGGGTCTCATCTTACCACGTCAGCAATGATGTGGCAAAGGGAGCCCACAAAAATAATTAAAAATATTATGTCAACGCTAACATAGCACTTAACAGAGGGGGTTAAATTTTCTGTTAAGGTGGGGTCAAATTTTAACGTTTTCTAAATATTAAGGTTATAATTGTTCTCTTTGGAATGTTACGTTCAAACTTGTCGATATGTGAAAAAGTTAGGTTCAAAAGCAACTCTTTTGACTTATGTATAATAAAAGTAAGTTCTATAATTATTCAACTATACAAGATAATGCACATGAAAGAATAAAAAAAGCTTAAACATTTTAAAATTTCAGCTTTTAGGCTCAAAAGCTCACAAAAACTAGGTATTTTAATGATTATTAAAACTATGAATTATAAAAACAATTTTATTCTAATTATCATTATTTTTCATACTAATTCAATTCAATATTTAATATTGAAATAAAGTATTTATCGACAGGTTTCAATTAAGTTAACATATCAATTCATAAAATTAATAACCAAATTTATAATAAGTAAGGATGTCAATTTTGGCCCAACCCGACCTCCTAGCTCGACGTATGGGCCGACTAAAACTTTAAAAACAACGTCGTTTTGAATTTTTTTTAAAAAATATAAGGCCCAGCTTGCCCGTGGCTCATCTAGTCACAGGTCGGGCCACAGACTGGCCAGCTCCGGCCTGTCGGGGGACGACTTGGCCCAACCCAGGCCATTGACATGCATAATAATAAGCTTAAAAAATTCATTGAATTCGTTAACCCCTTCCTTGCACTTAAAGTTGTACGTTGTCCTTAATGTACACAGCATAAGCATTTATTAATAAGTGAGAAGGTAAAATGGTACTTTCCTGAGTCAGAAGATTTTCTGATTTTGATCTATCCAACATTAGACTAACATCCTTGTACGATATAAAGAAAAAAGGATAAAAACATAAGAGAAAATAAAAATAACATTAAAAAATAAATACAAAATATGAAAATAGAAATAACATAAAATTTAAAATAAAACCTATCTTAATTCATGCTTTGCCTCCCAGTAATGCTTGGTTAATGTCATTAGCTCAAGATACACTACATGTTTACCCTTATCTTGGGCCTATGATCATTGGCTTGCTTCCACCTATTTCCCCACATAAGGGTTCTATAGCCTGTAAGTAAGCCACATGCTAAATAATAATAATAATAATAACATAACTTATCAAATTAATAAATCCTATTAACTGCATTAATGCTCTTTTTAATGACAAACTATTAATAAAGTGAGGGATAATGAAACTCACCAAATCTTTTTGTTGATGCAAGCAGTTTATCTTAGAGGAAGTAGGAACCCTTTGTGCTTAAGATGGCTGCCAATGCCTAGTCAGTAGTTTCCTTATTTGGTTTCCCTGCTAGTTCTTCCTCAACCACCTTTTTCCATTCTTCTTCTTTTTCTAAGTGAACTAATGTTTCTAGCTCAGCTTCTTTAATTACCTCCTGCCACTTCTCTACTTCCTCTTCTTGGATGGAGGCTTCTTCTTCATCATCATCTTCTTTTGGAAGATCGTTTCCATCCTTAAGGGTGATTGCCATTCTAAATTCTTTAGGATTTGTTTTGATAGGACTAGGCAAACTCCCCTGCATCTCATTAGATATTATCTTCACCAACCGGTCGATCCAATTCACCATATTTTGTATATGAGCCTCTGTTTCCTGATGTCTCATGTTTGATTCTTGAATAAATTTGGCAACCATATCTATCAAAGCAACAATTACCTCATTGCCTTCTTGATATGTATCCTCATCTATGAAATTGACCGTCATCTTTTCTTCACTCTGAGACATTAAGGGGCTAAGATAGTATAAGGTATTATACTCATAGCATTCTTGCGAAGAAAACCTCTCCTCAACTTCATGTTGGCTACAACAAGGTATTCCATTAATCTATCTTTAATACTTACGTATCACTACTCTTTTTAGAATATAGTCATTCTATCTGTATGCGTAAGGTTCACTCCAATTTGAATTATACATATTCTCGTATGATGGGCCTTAAGGTTGGTTGTACATGTTTTGTTGCTCCCACATATACGTCAATGCCTAACATTCATAATTGTAGTAGTTACTCCCACAAATGTTATAACATGGCCTGGACATTTGTTGAGCTTCCAAAAAGATGGGAGGAAATGACTCTTTTCGATACAGTGATGTTACATATTGCAAAGACGTATCATAACTCCCATAAGAGGACTGATTACTCCATCCTTCCATTGTGAATTATGGTGATGATGTTAAATCTCAGTACCTAAAATAAACTAAAAACACACTGTCAGTGTGGAGAAGTTCAAAAGATAATTAAATGAATAATCTAAGAATATAACAATATACAATAAAACTACAATAAAATAAACTAAATACAAAAGATAATGAACAAAGTAATAGCATCTAAGTGTTCCTTATATCACTGTCCCTGGTAACGACGTCAAAAACTTGATTGACTCATTTTAATCGTCAATATTAAATTAACCACAAGTACACGGCGTAGTTGTAGCTAGTATCGATAAGTACAGGTCTATCTTATGAAGACAGTGATTAATTGTAATTGCCTTTCTCCTGCTATCTAGCCTAAGGACTTTTTTTGGTTTTTAATAAAGAAAATAATAACTTAAATAATTAAAATAAAGGAGGAAATAATAATGAATGCAAAGATAATGGAAACTACTTAGAAAATAATTAATATCAAGAATCAGTCTAGGTAATGAATCCTCCTAAACTTAAAAGTTAACCTTTTATTATGCAATTGTTTTAATGATTATTGGATCGTGAAAATTCCTATGTTATGTTAATAACTCTCTTGATGCTACTAAGAACTAATCATAGGTTTATTAACTGAATTACTCAGGTTACAGATTCTAGGATTGTTTTACAGATTTGTGAATTCTGCTATTAGGTTAGACCCTAATCCAAAGGATTTATGTCGACCTATCTTTAAGTTTGCAATCAACTCCTTTTAATTGTGGTAGATCTATTCATACATAGGATTTCTTAATCTCTTTGTTATGAAATGAAATTATGTTCTAATATTCTGGATCTATTACAACATATATTAAACATGTAATTGAATCACATTAGATCAATAAAAAATTTGAATTAAATAAAAGAATCAAAACATATTGTAGCACAAACTAAGGTTCATCACACCTAGACACTAAAGATGTTTAGTTACATATAATAGAAAATGAAATCAAACATAAACATAAAGAAAAACAAATAGAAAATAAAGAGTTTACAATTTCAAATCTCCCTTCTTTTTATCAAATATTCTTGCAAGTCTAAGGTTTGATGTTGTAATCTATTGGATATTTTGATGATTTCTTCATGTTTTTCACAGCTCTTAATATCATCCCTTTTGAATGATCTCTAAATCCGGAATCACCTCCAAATGTCTGCTTTCTCCTGATTACCTTCGTTCGTGTCCTTTTATAGCGAATTCTTATGTATCAAACTGTGTATCTCTAAAAATACTTAAAATCATGACTTTACATGTTTTGAGAGACTTACAAGACCTCGTCCATGGCCTGGTATCTCTTACTTGTTTAAATCTTTATTTTATGTCACTATTTCACCCAAATTTCTCTCTTTTTTGTCTATAAAGGCAATTATAACCTATAAATGCACTTAAAGCGAATTAGGTACCAAATATATATATAAATTATGAAATATCAAGCAAAATACATCAAAAATGGGTGTATAAATATGGTCAAATATGCATCTATTAGTTAGATGGATGTTTTTGAAGACATTGCTTGAAAGTGCTTTATTAGCTGCAGTACGTCATGACGGAGACACTTAAATGTTTCCTATACCTTGGGCAGTGGTTAAGGTAGAAAATTACCAATCATAACATTGGTTTCTGATAATTCTTGTAGAAGATCTAGACATAAGTGGAATGTATGGACTTTTGTTAGTGATCAACAAACAGAAAAACTTAAATATCCATATATGTAATGTTCATTTCTTAATGTGATTTATATTAACCTTTTCTTTATTACAGGGTTTAGTGGATGCATTAAAGAATATGTTGCTAGAAGCTGAGCATAGAAAATGTGTTGAGTCGGAAAAAGAAAGTATGCCATATTTGGAGAACCGGTAGATTTCAAAAAATTTTAATCTTATTTGCAGTGGAAGCAATATATCCAAATCATCATGCCAATCTATACATGATATGGTATAAGGATAATAATA
>JANITX010000010.1:26952498-26966450 GCA_027564395.1 Erythroxylum ulei | reverse complement strand
TTGTATGCTCTCATTGATTATAGTGAAATATTCAGTCATCTCCAAACTGGACATAGGCATTGCTGAACCAGTATAAAAATCTTGGTGTTCTTATTGTTATTTATTTTTCACTCCGAATTTATTAATGTTTCTGCACAACACATACTCCTTCTAGGCTTAGCATTCAAACCAAACCAACTTAGAAGCTTACCCGAAAGAAATTTTTAATGCATAAACTTAAACAGATCTATAATGTGTTCCATTTTTTTAATATGGAAAACCACCTAAAAGGAAGAAATCAGACATTAAAAATGTGGGTGAAACTACCCTGTAGTCAAGCATTATCTTGTAGAATTCTTAAGCAAAAGTCATTTAAAAGAAGTCTATTCCCATATTTAGAGTTATTAAAGTAGAAAATATCCCCTTCATATCACTTAATTTATTCACCATTGACTCAATATAAGGGGCAGTAACCTAATAACCTACATCTCAACCCTTCTAATTGACTCAAACTCACATTTTTCTCGTAGTGCAATTTTTCAACATCCCTTAGATATCCTAAAATCCTTTGAGTCACTCTTAAAAACACTTATAAAACTATAGCTCGAACTACCTGAATGAAACATATCACCCAAGAAAAAAAAAACAAAAAACTTAAAGGGAATATACCAATAAAAGGAATAAAAAACTAAAAGAGAACGACTAGAGTAAGGTCACGGAAGAATCAATAAAAAATTTTCTGGGTTGTATGAAAGGAAACAAAAGGTAAAGATTCTAGTAAAAGGGAAGGGGAAATTTATATAAAAATTCATTAATGGCTCTGACTAGTGGTATATGGATAATTAGGACTCAAAGAGCTTTCCATTTTTCCACAATGTGCAATAGTTTTTAGTCTCTCTCTCTCTAAAAAAATTATGCAAATTAAAAGCATGACAATGGAGGACATGCTAATGGAAGTCCAAAGGTTATCTTTCCAAATAATTACTGTGTGTCACACATCATTAGAGTCTGAAATGTTACTTTTTCTCACAATAAGCTTTCCAACAATGACTTTTCTTTTATCGCATCAAGTGGTTAACCTTTGCCCTCACTTATACAAGATATGTTAAGTTCCACCACAAGGTATATGAAATTCCTTTACAAATTCTTGTTTGAGGCTTGAAAAGTTCCCATTTACAAAGTCTATAATTGAATTTTGGGGAACCAGTAATACTAATGAAAATAGCCACTCAATTGGAGTTCATAGACCCATTCTTCCACACTGAAAAATCTATTTGTGACATTTTATGCCGATCTTGACTAAAGAATTTAATGTCTGTCACCCTGAGCTCTCTATGATATATATGCATTCTCTAATAATTTTTCCAATAATTACGTATTTGATTTGACTTATGAAATATCCAAAAAAATCTTTCATTCTTGTTTAGTAATAGCAATCACACTCCTCACTCATTATGTTAATAACATGCTTCTTTTGAATGCCTTTTCATTATTATAAGAACCCCTTATGCCCCCTCTGAAGTTTGAACACTTGGAAGAATGTTCATCAATTCATTCATACTTCAATCTAAGTAAGAATAAAAGGGTAAAAGGTAAAAGATAATACATTTAAACTTCATGCAATCAAAATATTTCTTCATTTTTCTCTCAACTTCTTCAACTATAAACAAACTTTAGTATAAGAGTGATAATTTTGAAACCTAACAGACCTAAACACAGGAAGACTCTAAAAATGTAGAAATCATATATATTTGACATCATCCTTACTCTTTTTTACTTTAAATCATGTTAGGAATAGATTGTTTTGACTAAATAATTTTTAACAATTAATCTTTATTGAGATAATTTATCATTGTGAGATCTTTAAAAGGCTAATAAGTGCTTACCAAAAAATCTACAATCTAATGTTTTTTAAACTAAAGTCATCTTTTATAATATGTGGAAAGAATTGAAGGGGTGATTGTTTCACAAACTTTCCGATTCATTTCTGAAAAATACAAAAATCAGAAAAATTAAAAGCACCAAAGATAAACAAAACCAAGATTTGTTAACGTAGTTCGCCACACCTTGCCTATGTCTATAGGGCCTTCACCCAACTTAATTCTTTCACTAAAGACAATAGTTTTATACAAGGCTTTACTGAGCCGACACTACTCAACCCTTAATACTATCTCTCATCCTTACTACTCGTGAAAGAATTTCATACCCAATAGTACGATCGCCTCGTAGTAACCTTAATAGAGGATTTCTCAACAATCTTATAACGAAAGAACACTAAATAAACAACTCAAGTGGTTAAACAAAATTCAACATAAATGAGAACACTTGAGAAAGAATAAAAAAACAACTCCCCTACAGATTCAGCTCCACTGAAACAGGTCTAAAAGTTGTCACCACAAATTATGGGTTGATCCACGCAAATACCAATATTAATTCACAGCTATAGGATGAAGACGTCAGGTATGAAAGCCCATGCCAACAACCGCTACGACAAATCTAGACAAGACAAAGACCAAACCAAAAGCAAGCAAAGAAGGAATCACACATAAACCATCACAAAATCTACAACTCACTAATTATTTCCTTCAGCTCGCGACATCACCTTCCAAGATGATGATCAAACACATAGTAGCACACCTTCGGCTTTGTCAAATTTTCTTCACGCACACAGCAACTTCACACATAAGCCTCCAAGAAAAAAGTCTCACAAAATCATTACCATGTATGTTGCAAAAAAGAGAAAAACACAGTGATCATCGTGGGCAAACCAATACCTTAAAATCACGCTAACATGTCTTCCACTGAGAACTCTTTAATGCAACAGTAAAAAAATCAAGACATAGAAACCTCCACACCACGCACAACTAAGAAAACTACAGCATACATTCGCAGGCGTAGGAACCCCAATGGAGAACCAGTTGCACACTAAATATGTTAACAACCACACCCAGAAAAAAAATCACAGCATTAGTCCCTTCATCCCAATTGTCACGTGATGCAAAGGTAGGCCATACAAGATAGAGTTCTATCATAATTAGGAAACTTTACAAGATAGAATTCTATCTTTCATAAATATTTTATCAGATATTATCCCAATCAAATCCAATGTATTCTATGCCATCTTGATTAGAATTTGAAGCTAATTAACATTATCTTGAGAGTTCAATTATCAAATAATGTCAAAATTAATAATAAGATTTATAACATATATCTTAACAATCTCCCCCTTTTTGGCATTATTTGTCACATATTTGAAACTCTCTCTAAAGAAGATAATTGGACATATAAACATCGAATGCAAAAAAACCAAGAACTCCCCCTTAATTAAATATCAGGTTCCAAAGAACATCCATCAAGTTCTTTAAGTTCAAGAAATATACAAAGAAAAAATAATCCCACAATTTTCCAATCATCCAAATTTCTTCCCCCTGGGAAAAAAAGATGCCAAAAAGCAAGACTAATAGTCACGGAGATACCTTAAAATCTCCCCCTGAGTTGAACAGTCACTAAAAACAATATGATATCTCTCCTTTAGGACAAAACAATACCAAAATGAAAAATGCCTTCAATGCAATCAATCTCGGTGAATAAAGAAGCATAAAAATCAGTAGTAGGTGCAGCGGAAGAATCATAAGCACGCAGTGTAATAACAGAAAGCCAAGATGACAATTTACTATCAGTTAATACATATGCCGACATACCATTGCTCACTTCAATTCCATCTTTATAAGACTGATCAATTTATAAACCTCATCTCAAGCATAGCCTCATGTACACATCAATCAATTGAACCTTAGAAAACTCATAAACAAAACTCAGAAAGCCTAAATGATAACTCCTTCGAACCCCCCTTTTTTTGTTTTTTTAATAAATAACAACAAACTATACTTCAAAAATGTAAAGCACGTAATCCCTGTGTCCCTTAAAGAAATCCAAACCTGGGCTTCTTCCTCCTCACATTATCTCGATCATCAACTGCCTGATTGATTTCTTCATCTGAAGTAACTGACTTATCCTCAATCTGAACAGTTGCTTCAAAAGCAGTAACTAACTGTGAATGTCGACAATTTCTTATTTTTCCTTCACTACATCTTTGTGATTGTACTTGACCTTTTCTAACCCAAGAGTGCTTCAGTAACATGGGATGTTACTGGAAATTTAATGGAGAGTGTTTAGATTTTTGGCTTTGACCCCTTTGAAACATCATTTGTAACGACTTGTAACATTTCGATCTTATATGTCTGACTACTCTACAAAAGTGACATATAGGTATGAACCTCTGATTTTTTCTTTGAAATTTCTCCTTGGACAATTCTGGTCGCACCAATTTTCTCATCATTCGACTTGGAACATTCACCTCTATAGCCATTGCCTTGAAAATCCCCTTTAACCTTACTGATTTTGATCAACTTTTCTAACTTTTCTGTACCTCCATTCAACATTCTCAAACCCTTTTTGGTACTTGCTAACTTCAGTCTAGCTTCACAGAGCTCGTCTAAAGCTACCATCAATTTCTTCTATAAATCTTGAATAGTGTTCTTTATAAAGAAGTTTTCTTCCTTCAACCTTTCATTATTTCTACTTGTTTTCACTCATTTTTCATATATCACTTCGTAAGCCTCGTAAATATTCTTCCTTTTATTATCTGAACCACTTTCATCATTGTCATAATTCGATATTGAACCTTGACCTAATCTGTCTCCGATTTTCTCAAAAATTTTTGATTTGCCACCTTTTTGGTCTTCAGTTACTTCCTTCTTAATTACTGTTAGGCATGCAACTGGGTTTTTGCTATACAAAGCAACTAATGCAGCACTGTTCAAAATATCTTCTTCACTACCATACTCACTTTCAAATTCATTCTCGCTCTAAGTGCTCGTAAAGGATTTTCCTTTTCTCTTCTTCAGAGTATTAGCATATTCTGCTTGCACATGACTAAAGCCTTCACTCTCATGACATTGAATTTTCTTCACTTTTCTTTTAACCTTTTGAGTTTTCCCTTGTTGTTTGAAATTACTATTTGATAAGCTCCCACCATTTTGCCTAAAATTAGATCTATCCTTCTTCACTTTCTTTAACCACTTGCTAAAATTTATTGTCTATAATTCCATATCCTCATTCTCATTAGATTCATCTTCTACATCATTTATGCCTTTTCCAGTTTCAGCTTGTAGTGTCAATCCTTTGCTCTTTTCTTGTTTGCCCCTCAACAAATTCATTTCAAAATTGGTAAGAATTCCAATTACCTTCTCCAACAACAAGTCATTGATGTCATGAACCTCCTCGATTGCTGCAATTTTTGAAATAAATTTTGGAGGTAGTGATCTCAACGTCTTTTCTACCAATTTCAGGTTAAAGTATTTCTTTCCGAGTTGATGTGCTTGGTTTATTATGTCATGCGGTCTCTCATGGAAATCTCCAATTGTCTCACTATCATCCATCTTCAGTTCTTCAAACCTCACAGCTGACATTTGAAGTTTTGAGGCTATCACAGATTTCGATCCTTCATGTATAGTTTACAAAGTGTCCCACGCTTCTTTCGCCGATTCACAAGCTGATATCATAAGTCATAACAAAGCAACCTTCATCAACAGCACTGAAGATGGCGTGCAGGGCTTGAGAATTTCCTAGTGCTCTCTCTTCTTTAGCCCTTGTCCATGTCCACTCAGATGCATCTTGAAGCACTGCTTCTACCTTTTCGTCGGTCGTCACTGAATGTGTCCAGCCATTTAAAACCGAGTTCCATGTTCTTATTCCTTGTGCCTGAATGAATACTCTTATCTGTGATTTTCACGTAGGATAATTTGAATCATCTAACAACGGTGGCCTGATGATTGATGCTCCTTCTCTTATAGTCATAATTGCGAAACAAGGATCTGCACCAACTTATTGTAACAAGTTCTGATTCGGTAACCTCGCTCTGATACCAATTGAAAAAAATCAAAGGGGTGATTGTTTTGCAAACTTTATGATTAGTTTCTAAAAAACACAAAAATCAGAAAAATTAAATGCACCAAAGATAAATAAAACCGAGATTTGTTAACGCAGTTATGTATACCTTGCCTGTATGTGCGGGCCCTTACCTAGCTTAATTCTTTCACTAACGACAATAGTTTTATACAAGGCTTTACTAAGCCGATACCACTTAACCCTTAATATTATCCCTTGTCCTTACTACTCGTGAAAGAATTTCATACCCAATAGTACGACCGCCTCGTACTAACCTCAACAGAGAATTTTTCTCAACAATCTTATAACGAAAGAACATTAAATAAATAAATTTTCTTCACATACACAGCAATTTCACACAGAAGCCTCCAAGAAAAAAGTCACAAAATCATTACCATGTGTGTTGCAAAAAGGAGAAAAACACAGTGATCACCGTGGTCAAACCAAGACCTTAAAATCACACCAACATGTCTTCCACTAAGAACTCTTTAACGCAGCAGTAAAAAAAAATAATCAAGACAGAAACCTTCACACCACGTGTAACCAAGAAAAGTGGAGCACACATATGCAAGCGTAGAAACCCCAATAGAGAACCAGTTGCACACCAAATACGTTAACAGTCACACCCAGAAAAAATAGCCCAATTGTTACATGATGTAAAGGTAGGCCATACAAGATAGAGTTCTATCATTATTAGGAGACTTTACAAGATAGAATTTTATCTTTCATACAATCTTTTATCAGATATTATCCCAATCAAATCCAAGATATTATATGTCATTTTGATTAGAATTTGAAGTTAATTAACATTATCTTGAAAGTCCAATTATCAAATAATGTCAAAATTAATAATAAGATATATAACATTTATCTTAACAATATGATTTACTATATACTTAGTATTATCTAGTAAATAAAATTTGATCAAATATGTAGTTTATTATCATATAAAATTAATTAATATATTTTAATTATTAATAAAGTACAATAAATTTATATTCATAAATTCTTAATAAAATACATTAACCATTATATATTGAATATTATTATAATATTTAATGTAAGTGAATAGGAAAAAAGCATTAGAGTAGAAGGATATGGTATGAATTTTGTTTATGCAACTTAATTCATATATGTATGTTTGGCTTTATGTATATCTTGTTGTGAGGTGTCCTTGGTGATGATTGCTTGATAATCAAGGAAGGAAATAATGATCTTAGGACCAGTTGTTTCTTGAAATCAAGTGACAAAAATGAAGCAACTCCTTATTCGAATTGTTGAATGAAGCCAACATTGATAAGAGAATCATTACTAATATTAGACCAAAAATAATAGCTTAATTAATGACAAGTTCAATCAAAGAATAGCACCAAAATCAATTCTACATAGAGATGTCAAAAAGGGGTCGGGCAGTATAAAGATGTCAAAAAGGGACCAGGTCGTGACTGCACGAGCCGATTTTGGCCTGAGTTGATTAGGCCATGAGCCGAAGTCCAGCTTGCCTATTACTTCGAAAACAACATCGTTTTGGAAGTGTTTCTCAAAAAAAGGTCACCAGTCGACTCATCCCTGCTCGCCAAGTCACAAACTGAGCTCAGCTCATTAACATCTCTAATTCTATATGGGCAACGGGTTTGATCATTTCCTTTTTTGCCAAAAGTGTATGTTTAAACAAAATATAACTTGAAACTTAACGTTTTGAAGCATTCAAATTGAATCCTAACGTTTTGAAAAAATTTAGAGCATACTCTGAATAGATTTAAAAAAATTGATTAATATGGTATTATTTTATATTTTTTAAATAGAAAATAGATCTCAATGTCACACGATTAAATTTTTTTAATTAATTAAAAGGTAGGTTCTACAATCATGTAATAACGAGGCTATTGTTTATACATTTCAGATAGTAGATTTTACTTGTCACTTAGACAATGAGATTCATATTTATACATTTTAAATAGTTAGGCTCACTTGCTATGTGAGAGTGGAGTTGGTTTTTTATTTGAAAATAAAATAATATTACATCAACATTTACTTGATGTTTAACTATCGCAGATTAACCCCTTAAATTGTCCCACTAATTAGAGTCAATTTTGAATGTTACAAGGAAGTTGATATTTAATTTAAAGGCTTCAAATGTTAAGCTCTATTCTATATTATATTCTAAACGTCGCATAACAGATATATGCATATTTCAGTAAATAAAATAAAATATTATTTGATAGCCAAAATTCTAAGCGTTCTACTCATCAACTGCTTGATAATTAAAGAGATGAACAGAGGAACGAACTTGGGACGAGTCGAGTAAAACAAATTATAGTCTAATAACTACACAAATACAAACGTAGTGAGGGTACTGATTAATGGGAATATGCTAACAAACGTTCCGAGGCCTAAGCTTCTAGTTTCTGTTCCTTTTTTGGGCTACAATAGAGAGAAGCCTTGAAACACCCTCAGTCCACATATCATGTTCCCTCCGATTCTTGCACTCGAATTCAACGATCCCTCGTGCCGTCGTTTTCAGCCCAAAGTATCGATGCTCGTCACCGCCCTCAAATAGATATCTGCCCGGCCATGCTGGCATATCTTTGCACACCCCTAACACCACATCTGCATCACCAATGAAAGAAAATTTACAACTGAACCCTTTTTGTATGTTATTGTTTGATATATGCAAGAGAATGTACAGTTTGTGCTCATCAGGATATTGAAAAACAATTGCAAGTGTACTAGGTTTTGAGTTTTTACTCTTTTTCTTCTTGGTGATTGTCCCTGCCACATGTCTACTCTTCATTTTTAGCATCACCTATAAGAAACATTGCATGTTCCTCTTTGAGTCACATAAAGAATGTAAAGGGTATGAAGGTTTGCCGAATATTGTGATCAAGAACACCCACCTGTCCTGTCCTGTGCAAATAAACAGAAACAATTTTCCAATGTAGATCTCCTGGAAACCAAATTGGCATCAGTTAACTATAGACCAATATTACTTGGTAACTAACGAAAGTGCTGAGACAAAATAACATTACCTTTGCGAGTGCGTTTGAGAAGTTCACTGCCCTTGGCAAGAAACTCCAGGCTACAAGCACCCAGAAACCCTTCTCCGTAAACAAACTCACCACTGTAGCTCCGATTGTGAAGCCCATTATTCATTGCACCACATATTCCGAGGCTTTTCTCCGCAGGAATCACTGCAGCTACGTTCACCACATCTTTCAATGCTCTTGCCTTCAATGTTGCCGCCCCACGAAGAGCTGCAAGTGATCAAAATATTTTCTCAAATCCCATGATTGGAAACACTAAACACTATCCTCTCTTTTTTTCCCCCTCCTTTCATGGATCAAAGAATGCGCTTAAGAATTTCAATTGCAAAACACGATCAGCCACAGTGTAGCAGTTTTGGGGATTGATACAACCCATAATAGCCTTGTTCATGTTTGTATCAGCTGTAATAGTTGCAATAAACCCAGCAACTAAGGTTCTAAGAAGGGACTGCAGATAATACTTGGACAGCAAGTTGTAAAGAGGAAGTGAGGACACTACCTGTGGCTGCAGCTGCGGTGAGAGTGGTAATATCGTCATGAGAACGAACATTGACAGCAGAGCTGACTACAGAAGCAAGATGGTCACGCTCAGCCCCCATAGCCTCCGCAGCCTCCACGCACTGTGCAGCTACCAATGTGGCTGCAGACGCCATGGCCATATCTGTCTTGGCCAATTGCTCGTTTCCAGCCGACGCTGAGGAAGAGGCTGTTGCAGCGGCAATGGCAGCCACTGCTGCAGCCACCGAGGCAACTGAAATGGCGGCATGAAGCTGAGCATTGTGAGCTCTGCTCTCTTCTTTTTTCTTCTCTTTTCTGTCCTTTAACCACCTTCCAACTGTCTTTGCTCCTCCGGCTGGTGTGCCGCTGCCGGCACCGGCACTGGCTCTGCCGCCAGTGAACAGCGGGTAGATGGTTTTGTGTGAGCGCAAGTACTGATTGATTAATGCAATATTGTTAGAAAAGATCTGTTCTTTGGAAAAGCTTGAAATCCAAAATTTACAGAAAACATAGATGGTTCCTTATTATAATGAAACAAACTGGGGAAAACAAAACAGTTTAAGAGACAAAAATCAAATTGCTTTACAAGAACGTTAAGAGCTAAAACATCGTCAAACAGAACTGTTTCTAAGCAACGAAAACCCAGATAAGAATTTGTTTGCTTACGTTTTGTATGGCAAATGAGGAAATCTTATGTACAGTTTTATTAATGGTATGAATGAGGGTAATTAAATTGATCATAGGCTAGAATTGAAATGACTTGGGCAGGAAACAGGAGTCAGTCCCAGTTTTGCTTCAGATGAGCTAACACGCAAGATCATTACATGTGAAACATGTCTATTTCAACCTCAATTTTCTCCCCTTACCTGCACTTCTTGACAACCAGTCTTTTCGTTTTTCACCATCCTTTTAACCACATGAAGATACGTGCCATAAAGTATGTAGAGATCAGTTGTCTATCTGATTCTTACACTCTACCTGATGATAGGATTTTACTGACGTTACATAATTCATCCTTCATCACGTTCCTTAACCTTTCACAGCCGCATGATCAAAATTTGGTTTTCTATTTGATTTAGCGTGTTTGGTTTCTTTGAGAGGGAATTTTCTTTTGGCGGGTAGAAGATGCTTCTTCTTTTGAGAATCCCAAAAAAGGAAAAATTTGAAAAAGTAGAGAAATAAGATGTGGCCCTGTGGGACTAGGCTAGCATACAAGCTAACGATCATTTGAACAGCAGACTCAAGACTGCTTCTGCAGAGTAATAGCTCAGCTCGGATTGCAGCCTTTCTTTTTCATCCCTTTTGGATTCTTAATGGCTTTGATGAAAGAAAGAAAAGAAGACACCTATAAAAAGATGACCATCAACCTTGGTCAACAAGACACCTATAAAGATCTTAACGGGGATGAAAAGGTTTTATTGGAAGAAGACAAAAGCATCCCTCTGTATTTTCTGTGATACTGAATAGTGAATACTTCTAATAAAGTAACCGAAAAACCAACTAAGCAACATAGGCCTTCTGCGGTGGGAAAGCTTTTTGCTGTGGCTCTAATTGTCTTAGTGCCCTATAAAGTAAAAGGAAACCACACCTGTTATTGTTACAGAAAGAAAGTATAGCCAAACCTTAACAATGTCATCCAAATCTTCAGCAGGTGAAATAGGTGGACTGTCCGATTCTGCCAAGTTCAAAGGTCCGCTGCTGTGTGAAAGCCTCCCTGATGTCAACGGTGACACTTCCTGCAAAAGAGTATGAAATCCCATTACCACAATATGACTCAGTTATAACTTATAATCAAGTACAATGGAACGTATATCTCACTGATTGTGACATGATACGTTCGAGGACAAGCTGAGACGTAGCAGATGAAGCAAAAGATAACTGATAGGAAGGCATGGTATTATTAGCAACATCCTCGGTCTTCTCGCCGGAGATGACATCTTCAGGTATAGAAGTAGGGTTGTTATTAGAGTTAGCAATGTAAGAGAGAGGTTTGGATACTTCAAGGCCTGGCACACTCCATGACCTTGAAAGGAACTCCATTGGCAATCTTGGGCTCTCAGGCAACTGAATGGTGCAAAGAGGGCTGAGTTCCGGCCGTCGGGTGTTGATCAGAGGGGTATCTTCCATCTACAGGTTGGTCTGAGCTCAATCAACAAAGAAGTGTACGTAGTGGTTTTGAAATTTGGAGCAATAAGTGTTGTAGAATGTTGGCTTTATAGTAGAGGACCTAAAGGAGCTGTAATGGCCAATGTGGTGAATAAAGAGGGTCAAGGTCTTGTTAGTAGGCATGTGGTCATGTTACTTTTGTAGTGCCACGTGGCTTTATCACTGGAACCCACATTTTCGACCTATCTGCTTCCTGTGATTGATGTCCGAATTGAAAGAAAACAAATTTAAAATTGAAAAATGGAGGCATTAGAACTAGTTAAGACAAGTTTAGATACAAAGATGGGACACAGCCTTGCCCTTGCAGGTCTGAAAATAGGCAGCGGTATGACATAACAGGACAAGGCACTTGGGAGGTGACCACAGCGATTGTGTTCCTCAAATCATCTTAAAGGTCTTGGCAACATCTTGAGCCGACAAGTTTGGAGATGCAAACAAAATTTGAGCTGAACTAGTTATGTTTGCCTCCACAGTTTTGGACACAAAGCTTGTGACAGAGAACAAAGCAATATGCTAAAATGCAAATACGCGTGCCCATATTGCGTCATCTTCTCCCTCTTTTGATTGCGCCTCACCCCTTTTGCTTCTTACCAAAAGTAAAGCATCCAACATTCTATCATTTGCTTTTCTTACACACTGTTCCGATCACAAGTAGTCATCAAAACTCTGGCCTGTCATCTTGTCTTTTGCTCAGTCAACACTAACTCTAGGGCTAAGACCACTGTTCATCATGGGCCTAAACCGCTACTGCTGCAGTCACCAAGTGAACATGCAAATCAATCCCTGAAAACACAATCCTCACGAGCCTGTAATTCACATTACAGTATCGAAAGTTAGAACAGTTGTTTGAAGTAGGTTGCTGACTCCATCGACCCTCATGGCTCAGGTTAAAGAGCAACGATGTCATTCGTAAACGGCATTAGCCTGGATGAAACAGAGCCTTCAGAATCCCCCATTCAGTATGTTCGGATAGACGGTCTCCATCGGGAACCGTGATCTTTACCGACTTTGTATAACGTGACACTTTAAGTCTGTACTGGGTTAAAACTTTAAAGAAAGCAATCAATAAAAGTAATCAGTTCCACGTAGCAAATCGTAGTATGTGATAGCAAGTAGCAAATATGGGCAATTTGTTGCTAGAACTTTAAAATCAGAATTGGAGAAACCTCACATAACGGACTATAAGTTTGCAATTGTGTTATTTATATCCCCGCGTGTTATGAATATCGGGGATATTATGAATATCGAACATAAATGAATAATCACACAGAGAGAGGTCACACTCACACACGAGAGGAGAAAGAGGGAGAAAGAATTATCAGAGAATCAGAAAATATTCGAGAGAGAAAGAATTATCAGAGAATCAGAAAATATTCATTCATTGCTTAATTCCTTTTTCGGTTACAACAGATTTATAATAACATATCGAATCTTCCAGACTCCAGAACATGAGCTGGGAAGTATGCGTTGCTTAAAAGTTGTGTCGTTTATTATCTTTTGGGCCCATTCTTCGACCCGTCTTCATCATCCTCTTTCTGCCTTCATGCGTTCGTAACATCCCCTCCGCCTTCAAGAGTGACCTTGTCCAGTAGGTTGATGTCGGGATACCGCTTCTGTATTTCGTAAAATATTTCCCAGGTTGCTTCTTCGCGTGCTTCTCCTTGCCACTGTACGAGTATCTGTGTGACCGCCCTATTATTTTTCTTAATCATCCTACATCCCCAAATTGCCTCTAGAATCTTCTCCATATCCTTCACCGAAGTGGGTAGTTGGTTAGATACCGCCGTTCCTTCTGAAATGGAGCTCCTCAGTTGAGACACATGGAACGTAGGATGAATAGTTACACCGTCTGGAAATCCCAAGGTATAGGCCACCTTATTCACCTTTTTCACGATGGGAAAGGGCCCGTAGTATAGAGGCGCTAGTTTCTGGTTCACTCTGCGTTGGACCGAATGCTGCCTGTAGGGTTGCAGCTTAACGAACACCCATTGTCCTTCCTCAAATTCTCTATCCGAACGCTTCTTATCCGCCTGCATCTTCATCCTCTGTTTAGCCCTGTTCAAATGAAATCTAACAATCTATATGGTGGCCTCCCTTTCTCGAAACAGCTGATCCAAGCCCACATCTTTAGAATCTCCTGCCATATACGGTACATACAAAGGAGGGGAATACCCGTAAAGAACGTCAAACGGGGTCGTGTTTATGGATGCGTGGTACGAAGTGCTATACCACCATTCTGCCATGGTCAACCATTGAGTCCACTTCTGAGGCGTATCACTGCAAAAGCACCTCAAGTATGTTTCCAGAGTTTTATTT
>JANITX010000010.1:26936794-26952398 GCA_027564395.1 Erythroxylum ulei | reverse complement strand
TTGAGGGGAGCTCTGTCTTCCAACTCTTCGGTGACCTCCACCTCTTCCTCCGGCTCCTCAACCATGTATAGTTGGAATTGCTTCTTTCGGCAACGATGGCCCGGGGTGTATTTCTCGTCGCACCAGAAACACAGCCCTTTGGCTCGCTTCTCATCGAACGCCTTGCTGTTCGACGTCGAACTATTGCGAAGGCCCTCAAAAACAGTGTTACGGCTGCCCTAACCTCCTGGTGTAGGCAATAGTCCTGCCTCTGAATGTTGCCTCGACAGAGGCATGGTATGATTGTTGCCCCGGTAAGTGTTGAGTCCACCACCTTCTGTACTCCCAATCCTACCACCTTTTCCGAAATACACAGGGACACTGGCCGCCATGATTGCCTCTTGCTTGCGTGCCCATGTATATGCCTGATGTAAGTTCCACGGATCCATCATTTTAACTATTAATCCTAACTCCGGTTTGAGACCCTTGAGGAAGAAGCCCACCAGATGTTCCTCCGGTAACACCAGTTTATTAGAGTACCTATCGAAGAGAGCACAATACTCTAATACCGATCCCTGTTGTCGCAACTCCTTTAGATCACCAATTGGATCGTCAAAAATGTTCTCGTCAAAACGTTGGCTGACTAGGGAGATGAACTCCTCCCACTTCATGTCCGAGCTGTCCTTCCTATTACGAATGGTCAGCTGATACCATTCAAAAGTTATTCCCTCCATGTGGAGTGACGCAAGTTTGATCTTCATCTCTTCGGGCGTTTGCTCCATCACAAAATATTGATCACACCTATAACTCCAGCTCCTCACTCCGGTTCCGCCGAACGTCTGGAAGTCTGCATTATTAGATCTCATCACTATCGCGCCTCTACCCCCATCTCCCACACTTCTCGCCGATGTTTCCGACTCTTCTCGGTCCATCTTCTGCATGAGCTGTTGGAACATGGATTTGATTTCTCTTATCTCTTTCTCATGTCGCGACTGAGCTTCCATCATTGTTTTGATACTTTCCTCCAACCTACGAGCTTCTGCACCACGCGTACTTTCTGCCATTGTATTTCGAGGAACGTAGGCTCTGATACCAGATGTTATGAATATCGAACAGAAATGAATAATCACACAGAGAGAGGTCACACTCACGCACGAGAGGAGAGAGAGAGAGAAAGAATTATCAGAGAATCAGAAAATATTCATTCATTGCTTAATTCCTTTTTCGGTTACAACGGATTTATAACAACATATCAAATCTTCCAGACTCCAGCACGTGAGCTGGGAAGTATGCGTTGCTTAAACGTTGTGTCGTTTATTATCTTTTGGGCCCATTCTTCAACCCGTCTTCATCATCCTCTTTTTGCCTTCAAGCGTTCGTAACACAGCGCTGGTTTTTTCCGCTCCATTTGATCTTTGTACGTGGAGATGACCAGACAACTCTGATAACTAATCAGCCTACGGGTAAATGAAAGCATTGGCCTTTAACAAGAAAACGTGATCTTTCATTCTCTTCAATACAATTTTCCAGTTCAATTGCATCGTCTCATCCTAATTTCACATCAATTCGTCTATATTACCAGTCCCAGTCACCTTCTAATCGATGAAAATTACATGTACAGAGTGTTTGAAAGTGTTCCAACTAGGCCAAATGTACACAGTTAGAAAGTCTCTTTGAAGCTCTTCGCTAACCAAATGGCAGTTTCCCTCGGAGAAACCTTCTCAGGACCAAATGGCTTTAGCAACACCCCAAGCTCATCAAACCGTTTATCTTGCAAGAGCCGTGCACTAAACTCAAGCAAACCTTCTAATGCCTCTGCTCGTTGTTGGTATGACGAGGTGTCAAACCGCCGCTGTTGGGATTCAGGAGATGATCGACTTGATGTGCCACTTGTAGGGTTCTGCTCTGAGCATTCACTTCTGTTCTGTGAAACTAGCTGGTTGGTATTTGTGAATTGGGGTTCGGCAACAACTTTGTCCACAACCTGGACCATGCACTTGTCCTTTGTGATTGACAAGTCAGTGCTGTCTCTGGAGGAAGAAGAGCATTGTGCTGAAGTTGATGATGTTGCGTGGGCAGGAATGAGCAGGTCTTCGGAAGAGGCCAAAGGAAATTGAGCAATCTTATCTATTCGTGGAGCATTAACAGAAATATCAGGAGACTCCAACCCACGAATCAAACCAACATTGGCTCTATATGGAGTTTCTGTGGTTGCAGCTCTAACAATGAATGGCAGTGACACTCTACGATCTGGATGGGAAGATTTAGTCACTGGTGTACAAAATGCAGGAAGCTGTAAAGAGAACACACAATTAATTGAACAAATAAAGGTTCTCAACTTAATCAAGCATACTGAACATCAAAATAACTGACTTTTGCCTTTACAACAACAGAACCGCATCAAGGGTGGTCAAACACAAAAGTGGAACTTCCTAGACATAAAAACCTACTTGACAGTGCTAGGTGATCACTTTAGCAAAATTTTCAAAATCGCCTCAGTAAAACTAGGCCTTAGGCCCAACCTCAAGAAAGCACTTGTTTATGACTATTGTCAATGTAGTTTTTATAGTAAACAATTCAATAAACAGGATACAACACATGATAGAAGATTATTAAGGCATTTTCAAAGCACCATGTAGCAATCAAGCTTAAGTAGGCAGTTGAACTCATTCCTCCTGATGATCAAACCTTAGAACCACCTAAAGAAATATTATAGTCAAAGCAAATGCACAATTTTAGTCATACTTACTGAGTCACGCTTTGAAGTGTTACTACTTGACATTATCTGTCCCCTTGGTGTAGCAGAAACTTTAGTTGATATTAATCTTGGGGATTTTGCAGTCACTGAAAACTTTTGGGTAGCTGCCACCTTAGTAGTGTCTCTGTGGACAATGCCAACAGATAATTCTTCAAACTTTGACTTTACAAAGCCTAGCGGTTCCTGTTCTATTCCAGAGGAATTGATGGCATGTTGTTCAATTTCAGATATAATAGGATTCTGGGATCTATCATTGCTGAATGATCGCCTTCTCTCTGTGTCATTTAGAAAGGAAATAGCTTCTGGCTGCAAGAATCTTGTTTTCTTTATGAAGTTGGATTCGGACCGTTGGACAGGGAAAGTATGTCTCCTGGGGCTGCTCAATTTCAGATGTATCTTAAGAACATAAGGTTGAAGATGCGGGTGACTGAGCAACTCTGAAGCCTGGCACAGAAAATTAATTTTAATGGAAAGAATAGATGGTCTATCCAATGTTAATGCACTGAAAGACATTCCCTAAGCTTTTAATTAACATGCCTAAAGTGCACCTAACTAAAGATACAGTTAGGCAGTCTTTTAGCCAGGACCAAATATAATAATCTACACTGATCTTTGCATGCCCAAGCCAATAATAATGGTCAGGCACAGGTTTCTCATAATGAAAGTGATTAAGTAAAGTAAAATCCAGATGAAGTAAATTTCTTTGAAGATTTTTGGCATCATAGGATAAAAGAAAACTTAGTGCTTTAGGTTTGAAGTATAAAAGCTAAGGTAATTATTACAAAACTAGAAGCAAAAGCATAAGTTACATTATAACAAAACACTCTCCAAGATTCCCTCTTTGGTTTCAAAACCCAAACTTTCCCACCCTGGCTTTTTTCCTTCCCGCTTCTAACCTTCCTCTCCTTGGTGTCCAATTTTTAACTGCTACTCTAAGGGGACAGACAATGTCAAGAAGTAAGTCATACTCACTTTAGGTTTTAGTCATACTTCTTGACATTGTCTGTCCCCTTGGACTAGCAGAAATAAGTCAAAGCAAATGCACAATTTTAGTCATGCTTACTGATAGTGAAGTGGAGTTGGTAGACTTATTTTTAACTGGACGACTACTCACTTTATCAGTGAAGTGGAGTTGGTAGACTTATTTTTAACTGGACGACTACTCACTTGGTCCAATAACCAGCAAGGAGCAATGCTAGTTCGTAAGAAATTAGACCGGTGTCTTTTTAATGCTGAATGGCTCAACAAGTTTGCACACTCTTTGGTCCACTTTGGGGAAAATTTAAGTTCTGACCATTCTTTTATGTTTATACAAAGCTCTGCAGGAACCAGGGAACATGGTGCACCATTTCAATTTTTCTCTGGTTTGATTCACATGGAAGGATTTCAAAACCTTCTTAATACATGTTGGCAGCAGGAGGTGAGGGGATTCAAAGCCTTCCAGCTGATGAAAAAATTGAGCACACTCAAACAGGAGATTAAAAGGTTTACACGTAGCAAAGTGTCGGATATCTCTGTGCTGAAACTCCAACTTAAACAGGCACAAATGGACTGTTAAACTCAACCAAATGAGGTCAACTTACGGGTAAAGGAAGTTAATCTTCTAAAGGAGTACCAAGATGCCTTGAGACTTCAAAATACCATCTTTGTGCTGTATATTGAAGATTGATCTGTATAAAGCATACGACACCGTTAGTTGAAGCTTCATTAGAACTTTCCTTGACATTTGAATTTGCCTCCTGGGTTTGTCAACTGGATCATGGAATGCATTCACTCCCCACCATTCAGTGTTTTGGTCAATGGCATCCCATCCAAGAGTTTCAAGAGCTCAAAGGAAATCAGGCAGGGGGGGGCCCTCTCCCCGTATATATTTAGTTTGGTCTTGGAGGGATTATCGAGACTCATCCAATCCTTTACTACTTCCAATGGCAATTTCAAGTATCATCATAAATGTTTTGACATACAACTCACTCATCTCTTTTTTGCTGACGACCTCATACTTCTGTGTGCTGCAGACGCAAACTCAGTGAATGTCCTTATGCAATCGGTGAAGTTATTCTCTGAATGGTCAGCACTAAAGATCAATATGGAAAAAAGTAGCTTATTTGTCTCAGCAAATGTGCAGAATTCGAATGAGCTTTGTAATATAACGGGTTTAAACCTCCACCCCCCTTCTCTTCGCTATCTAGGGGTGACCATTACTCCTCGCAAACTGAAGTCTGCTTAATGTCTTCCTATTTTGGAGCGCATTAAAGGTAAAATATTAGCTTGGCAAAATCAGTTTCTATCTTACACTTGTTGGATTACGTTAATTGTCTCTATGTTGAGTAGTCTCCATACTCATTGGTTAGCACATTCGGTGCTTCCAAGGAAACTCATCAAGCACATTGATCGGCTGCTGAAACAATTTCTTTGGTCGAGGAGGTGTGAATCGAGTAAGCTCGCCAAAGTCAACTGGAAGGAGATCACAATTCCAAAGAAACATGGAGGACTCAATATCTTATCTATTGAGTCAATGCAAAAGGTTTTGCTTAGCAAAAGAATATGGCGCTTATTCTCGAATAAAGAAGCACTCTGGACTCAATGGGTACACAGTGTCTATCTTCATAACAACAAAATGTAAAAGGTTTTGCTTAGAAAAAGAATATGGCGCTTACTCTTGTTATTTAAGTGAGTTGTTGAAGATGAGCCACTCGATCTATCCCTTGATCAAACATCGAATGAACGGAGGTCATAACACATGGTTTGGTATGACAACTGGCTAGAGATTAGCCCCTTGCTAAACCAACCGGACTGTTTACATCTAAGACACCGATTACCATTGGAAGCTAGAGTTTCCGACTTGCTACAAGGTGGTGAATGGAGGGCAGATTTTCGAGGGTGCTACCTACTTAGAGAATTTCTACCTATGGTAGGGGACGCCAGCGCCGCTAATACAATCTCATGGACCCCTCACCCGAGTGGGGTGTTCACCACAGTCTCCTATCACCGTAGTTTTAGGCAAGAGTTACCGGTAGTCCCATGCTATCACCTAGTCTAGGAAAGCACTTTGAACCCCCAAGCATCCTTCATTACGTGGCTAGCCATCAAAAATAGGCTCCATACTAAAAATCGCTAGTTTAACTCTTCAAATACTTGCTGTGTCCTAGTCAAAATGCAGATGAAGACCGAAACCATATATTCTTTCAATGTGATTATTCAAAATGAATCTGGAATCGGATCCAACACATGACCGACGCTGTGACAACTGTTATGAGTGGGATCCTACTCTAAGATGGTTTATTATTCACTCCAACTCAAGGAAAGTTAACAAAGTTCTACTCAAAGTCGCATTTATCACCGCTATCTACATGTTCTGGAAGGAAAGGAACTATCGTATTTATCGAAATGTTGCTATAGAAAAATATCAGTTTGCTAACAAGGTACTAAAGTGCATTCGTGAAATACTTCTAGCGAAAGGGGTCGAAGATCAAGTAACCCCAATTATGCGATCAAGATGGCATCTCCAAAGTGAGTAACTAACCCGATTGTAATTCTAAGCAAGTCGCCTAATGAGTTTGTTTCCGTATAGCTAACGTTTAGATAGGAGTTCATCTGGAAGTTGGTGATTGACTTACCTTTGTAATTTTGCAGTAGCTTGGCTATTGATTATCAATATATAATTAATTTTATAAATTAAAAATTAAAAAAAAAGTTTGAAACATTTACATTTGCCCCTAAAATCAATGTGGATGAAATAAGAAGATAAGCATAGAAACATCTTTCTCATATTGGCCAAATGTAATGTATATGGTTTTTAATCCTATATAGTAATAAGAAGTGAGAAGAGTAGGATTGAAAAGAAGAACATACACTAGGTCTCAGTTCTGGATTTTTCCGCAGCATACTCTTGATAAGACCACGGCTGAAAAGTTATCAAGCAATCAGGTAAGAAGATCTTGTAACCTGGCAAGACTTTTTATTGGTCCGCAAGTGAAACTCATAAGACAAGCATTAACTACACATAAATTCAATATACTCAAGGAAAGAATATACTCACAATGCACCAGAATACGCAGTTGGAAGAGGTGCCACTATAGACTTGTTTATTTTGTTGATCAGTGCTTGCATATCCTGCCCAAAAATTGTTCAGGAATTTAACTCATTATATATAAGGTTTAGACTATCTAAATATGCAAATATCATGCCATGGATCTTTTAATTGGTTAAAGGAGAATTCACTATCACATCAATCGCATAATAGGTTACTTACAAAAGCTTTAAATGCTGGTTTATGAGCTGCCATTTCATATATGCAACATCCTGTAAAACACACTATTCAAGTTAAAACATAAGGGATAGAAATGATATCACTAATGAGCAATTCACAACAATTACTAAGTTCGAAGAATGGCATAGTGTACCTAAAGACCAAATATCTGATTTAGAACCATAAGGTATATCAGCGAGAAGTTCAGGGCACATGTAACTTGGAGTTCCCACAACCTGTCCCAGAAGCATGAATTTCAGGTTAATCATATTAAGAAACCGATATAGGTTATAAAGCAATATGCAATAACCAATATACTTACGGAAGAAGTGAGGTCATCAGAACTCAATTTTTTAGCCAGCCCAAAATCCCCTGCAACCAGTATGCATCTTTTAAGCAGCTTATGATGGTTTAAAAACAATAAACCCAGATCAAATACCACCAATGTTAATAAGTAAAGATAATAAATAATCTTTAAGAATACAGAGACTATACCTAGACGTATGTCTTGATCTTTCGTCAAAAATATATTGGAACACTGCATAAATGTTGGAAGATTATCAATAGTGAACCACTAAACCAATGTCAGACATTGATATTAGTTGTGTAAGGGAACATACTTTGACATCACGATGAAGTATGTGGTTGGCATGCAAGTACTCAAGTGCCATTAGGAGTTGAGTCAGCCAGCAGCAGAGTTTCTTCACGATGTAGTCAAGTGTTAAACACGATTGAGTCCAAGTATCAGAACTTCTTTCCTCAAGTGCAAATTATACAGCAGTAATACAGTGAAAAATTAGATACCTCCTCCGGAAAATGAACCCCATTTGCCCTTTTTATAACTTCTGCCCTGTGTCACAACAAAATTAAATTTGTAAAAAAGTGCTCGAACAACATATTATTTCCCAACAGACAAGTCATGCATTTCGCAAAAACCAGATTTAAAACATCAAAACCTACATATCTCCGCCTTCACAATATCCTATGATGATGCAAACATAGCAACCCTGGAAGTCAAGAGACAAAATAGTAATAGCATAAGCATAAGTAATGCCAAAACCCCAAGAGAAAGGGAATGGGAACTCAATAAATGCACAAACACCCTATCCAGTTATGTAGAGAATTATGAGCAATCGATGATGAAGGGGTAATGAATTTATCGAACAACAAACTCTAGAACTATGGGCAAACCCACAAAAGATCAGCATGTAAAACACGACGCAAATATGGTAGAATCAATTGAAAAAGCATCACATATTGGCATTATCTGTACCTTCTCGACCCAGGAATCCTTGTACTGCACAATGAAAGGATTTCTCACTTTAGAAATCAGCTCCATCTGGAACATAGAAAACCAAAAACAGAAACCTCAGTACGGCTGATACATCAAGATTCTGGACATTGCACCCAGCTAATAGAGATTAATTTTACTTGACACAACAATCAAAGATAAAAACTTCATTTTTATCTTCCATTTCCAATGGTTAACATACTCCCTTAATAAAAAATTGCTATAAAAGAAAAAAGTAACAATCAAATAGCGTTCGATCCAAAAATAAAAAGGGAATGATAAGTGAAGTGACCTCCTGATGAGCAGACCTGCGGGCTCGATCAGTCTGACGAGCAAGACGGATTTTTTTGAGCACATACCTGAAAAAGAAACACACCCTGTTTGAGGACACGTGTAAATTTCAAAACACAAACTCAGGGTAAATTACAGGATGCTCACTTCTTGTTTTCGTGCTTATGTCTCACTAGGAGGGCCGAACCAAAAGACCCTTTTCCAATTTGCTCTAGAACTTCGTATTGCTCCATCCTCAGATGAATTCAGAAGACTTTAAGAACTTCCACTCCTTGAATTCCCAAATGAACACAAGTAGAAAAAGAATGGACTAGTCAAGCATTGCAGAAATCATTCAGACCTCACCTCAAGAAATTATGACCATCATAACAAACCAAAAATAAATAAATAGAAAAAGAGAGAGAAGAATAAAGAGTGAGGGAAGATGTCAAACAACGCGAAAAGACAGGGAACCTAACCGCGGAAAAGAATAGAAAATAAAGTGAAAAATATAAAAAAGGGTAGAGAGGATAAGAAATGTAGAATAGAAAGTACCTGAAAAGGACAGTTTATTCAGTGAAGGAGTAGAGATCAAACAAACGCAAAGCAGGAATGAACAGAAGACATGGCCGTATAGAGTATAGAGTAGAGACCAGAGGAGAGAGAAGAGTTTTAAAATTTTGAAATCCTCGACTTTTTTCAAAATTTAAATAACGCTGAGCTATCGCCTATCACTGTTTTCTTTTTCTCTTTTTATTATTTTATTGATTTGATCCGATTCTTTCTCTCTCTCACTCTGACAAGGCGTGAAAGCGACCGGGGGAGTGCACGGGCGTCAAGCAACGAAGCTGGGATTCTCTACGACGCGCTCACGCTATAGCACTATTGAATTAATTTGTACGTACTGCACCACTTTTTAAGTAAATTATAAAATAGATATTAAATTTTCTAAAATTAAAAAAAAATTCATTAATATATTTTACTATATAATCTTTAATTTTATTTTAGTGATGGTCAAAAATTATAATAATATAAATTTTATATAATAACTATTTTTATTTCTATTAATATTATGGTTCATATATTTCTTGTATAGATAATAATCATAATTAATATAAGAAAATATCATTTACTTCTCATATAAATGTATAACTAAAAATAATATAAAGTACTTAAAACGTTATATTTCATGTTAAATAACGCAATAAAATATAAGCAAAACCTAAAACAAGAATATTTATGGGCAAAAGTTGTATATTTATATTGTATATATAAAATTTAATATCAGAGTTATGATTATTGTACTGTACTGACCAAAAAATGGTACGATAAAAGTCACTTTGGTACTGGCTGAAAATACTAGTATTTTTCAGTGGATACCCATCGATACTTAAAATACCAGTTGGTACTATAAATTTGGAAATGTAGGAAGCCCTTTTTGCAAATTTAAAAATTTTAACCCTAAACCCCCTTGGGCCGCCCCGACCCCAACTCTGCTCTTACCCTCTCACTCTGACTCTCCTCCTTCCCTCATCCTCCTCAAAGTCCGATCTGGGATTGTGTTTGGCGTCCCCCGAAGACCCATCGCACCACCACAACACGTCGTCATCAGCGCAGCTCCAGCACACCGGTACACTGCACCCCCGACGCGTCTGTGAAGGTAGACAACTCAAAAACCGAAGACCCGATTGTTTCAAAAAAAATTTGGGTCTGTTGTTTGCTGTTTCGAAATATTGATGATAAATTACAAATTTGGATTTGGATTTTTTTGATGAATTTGGGAGTTGTTGGTTGTAGGTGGATGATGAATTTGCTGCTCATCTCACGGTTTTGGATTTATGATTTGTGAATTGTTTTTATTTTGGAATAAAATTGCTCACGGTATTGAATTTGTATGCATATGAATTGGTTTGAATTTGATTTTGGAATGGAATCGTTGAAGTTGAAATTGTTGAATACCATGAGCAATGAGCTATTGATTTGGGTTTTGTTATTTTGTTTTGATATGAAAATTAGAATTGGAATTGTAAAATAGGGTTAGGGTGGTGTGGTGGTGACCATGGTGTTATGTATGTATTATGCACGGCTTAACAATGTTGATTAGCTTATTATTAAAATTGCAACATTTAAACCTAAATGTAAAATTAGTAATCAAATGTGAAATTGATAATCAAAATTGTAAAATCTTAAATCATTAATTAACACATTCTTAATATTTATGAAATGGTAATTTATTTTTAATATTTGGTATTGGATTTAAAAATTGTAAAAGCAACATATATATTTAAGAACAAAATATGAAATAGTGTATATAATATTATGGTTTGTTAGAAATGAAAAGAATATTTAAAGGTTTAAATAAGAAAAAAATATTTCCAAAGAAGTTATATCCTTCAACTTGATCTCATGTTATGAATATATCTTTCAACTTGATGATCATGTTATGAATATATGTGTATGAAAAATTGTATAAGATATGTCATGCATTATTTGCCAATTATGTAAATCATATCATACCCTTTAAATTGATCCTCATTTTTGAAACTTTGAATTAAAATTGTTGGAAATGGAATTGGAAATTGTTATGGTTTGTTGGAAATTCAATTGGAATTATGAATGGAAGTGGATATGGAATTATGATTGTTTTGTGATTGTTGGAATTGGAAATTGTTGTAAATTGAAGGAAATGGAAATGGAATTATGATTGTTTTGTGATTGTTGTAATTGAAAATTGTTGGAATTGGAAATGGAATTATGATTGTTTTGTGATTGTTGGAATTAGAAATTGTTGCAAATGGAAGGAAATGGAAATGGAATTATAATTGTTTTGTGATTGTTGTAATTGGAAATTGTTGGAATTGGAAATGGAATTATGATTGTTGGAATTGGAAATTATTGTAAATGGAAGGAAATGGAAATGGAATTATGATTGTTTTGTGATTGTTGTAATTGGAAATGGAATTATGATTGTTGGAATTGGAAATTGTTGGAAATGGAAATGGAATTATGATTGTTTTGTGATTTGTGTAATTGGAAATTGTTGGAATTGGAAATGGAATTATGATTGTTTTGCGATTTTTGGAATTGAAAATTGTTGTAAATGGAAGGAAGTGGAAATGGAATTATAATTGTTTTGTGATAGTTGTAATTGGAAATTATTGGAATTGGAAATGGAATTATGATTGTTTTGTGATTGTTGGAATTGGAAATTGTTGGAAATGGAAATATAATTATGATTGTTTTGTGATTTATGTAATTGGAAATGGAATTATGATTGTTGGAATTGGAAATTGTTGTAAATGGAAGGAAATGGAAATGGAATTATGATTGTTTTATAATTGTTGTAATTGGAAATTGTTGGAATTGGAAATGGAATTATGATTGTTTTGTGATTGTTGGAATTCTTAGAAATGAAAATGAAATTATGCATGTTTTGTGATTGCTGGAATTACAAATTGTTGGAAATGGAAATGGAATTATAAATGTTTTGTGATTGATGGAATTAGAAATTGTTAGAATTGGAAATGAGTTATATTATATAAGATGGATATGCATATTGTGTACTGACATTATGTGTTATTTATTTTTATGTGTACAGATAAATGGAAGAAAGTTCAAGTACTCCTGATCAACCCACTTCAGGAAGATACAGTGATCTAACTTGGGCTCATGCTGGTATGGTTCCCGGTATGAAGGACCATACCATTCGCTTGTTTTGTAATAAGCATTTGAAAGGTAAAGGAATCAGCCAATTAAAAAAGCATTTAGCTGGAGTTAAAGGAGATGTTGAAGCGTGTAAAATAGTAAGTCATAAAGTGAAGTGGCAAATGAAAACATTACTTGATGAACATCAATTTGAGAGAGATAGAAGGGAAAGATTGAATTTCGAAATTCGTAGTGGAAGTTCATTTTCTAGTTTCCATGGTGATTATGGAAATTTTGAAGGTGGAAGTGGTAGTGGTAGCGGTGGTACTGGTAGTGTTCCATCTCAAGTTCATGAAGAATTTGATGTGAGGAAGAGAAGAAGACAGGTGACTAGTTTCTTTGCACCACGAACAACTCCTAGAGCCCAACCTTCAATTCGTAGTGCAATGCAATCAAGAGATGCGGCTCACAATGTCGATATGGCAGTAGCTAGATGGTGGTATGATTTAGGTTCATCATTTAATGCTTCTCAGTCTTATTATTATCAACCTATGATGGATGCAAATGGTCCCGGATACAAAGGTCCTTCGATTGATGACTTAAGAGGTAAACTTTTGAGTTGTGATGTTTCTGAAATTAGAAATTATTTGGTTGAAAGAAGAGTGAATTGGGGTACCTATAGATGTTTAATTATGTGTGATGGTTGGACAAATAGGAGACAAGAGCCTATTATAATTTTTTTGGTTTATTCTTCAAATGGCTCTATGTTTTTGAAATCTATTAATGCATCTGGCCTTGTTAGAATTGCTAAGACTTTGTTTGGGATATTTGATGAAGTTGTGAATGAAGTAGGGCTGGAAAACATTGTTCAGTTTATTACTGACAATGATTCCGCTTATAAAGTGGCAGGAAAAAGGTTATAGAATATATATAATTCATTTTTGGACTCCTTATGTTGCACATTGCATTGACCTAATGTTGGAGAATATAAGAGATCCTAGGTATTTTCTTGTTATTGATGAGACCATGCAGAAAGCTAAAAAAGTGACAAAGTTCATTTATAATCGTGCATGGGTATTGAATTTGATGAGAAGGGAATTTAACAATGGTAGGAATTTGTGTCGTCCTACTGTGGCAAGATTTTTCACAAATTTCTTATCACTTCAGTGTTTTGTTTCGATGAAGAAGGAGTTAAGATAAATATTTACAAGTGATAAGTGGGTTGCATCTCAGCATGCTAGGTCTAATGCTGGAGTGGAGGTTTATAATATTATACTAGAAGATAGAGAATTTTGGTCTCAATGTCAATTTGTTAGCCTTTAGTGAGGGTGCTTCGCGTGGCTGATAATGAAGAAAAGCCAACAATGGGTTATATTTGTTATGTCATGGAGAGAGCGACGGAAGCAATCAAGGTCAATCTAAAAAATAGGCCTTCTTTATACACACCATATCTTTCAATCATTAATGCGAGAAGGGAAAGACAACTTTCTTCTTCATTGTTTGCAGCTGGGACATGTTTTAATCCTAGTGTGTATTTTAGGTTGGATCTTACAAAGCAAGATGAAGTTAATAGAGGAATGCTTTTAACAATTACAATAATTGTTAGAATTGACACATTGCAAGATCTTTTAAACTCACAAATGGAGCTTTACAAGTTGTCTTATGGGAATTTTGGAATGTCGATTACTATTCGAAAAAGAGGAAAACATTCTCCAGGTATTAGTTATTTCTTTTTTCTTATTTGTTGAAAATTAATTATCACTTTATTTTGTTTGTAACACTACTTTTGTTATCTTATAACTTACAGTTTCTTGGTGGGATCAATTTGGAAATGGTGTTCCAGAATTGAAAAGGTTTGCAATTCAGATTTTAAGTTAATGTGTGAGTGCAATAGGTTGTGAACGAAACTGGAGCACATTTGAATATATCCACTCAAAGAAAAGGAATAGATTGGAGCATAAGAGGTTGAATGACTTGGTTTGTTTCCGTTACAATTTAAAGCTTCGGGAAAGGTACGTTATTTTCATTATTTTCATTATTAATTTCTTATAATTTTCTAATAATTAAATTTAATTGTTTACTAGGAGTCTTAATAGTACAAATAGTTCAACTGATCCAATTTCCATTGATAATATTGATCTTTTGGCGAATTGGGTTTCTGAAGAATTGAATTTGGTTGATGTGAATGATTTGAAAGATAATATTGGATGGGAAATGATGAACCCCGTTCCCAAGGCCCAACCAAGATGTTGGACCTCGTTTCCCGTGCCCAACTATCCTATTCGAAGTCGAAAAGCGTAAGCGGGTTTCCTCATAGGGTTATTACAACGAACCCTCACTTGCTTTGAATCAATCTTTTCAAATTTAACTCCAAAAGCTACCAATTTTTGTGGAGAGGTAGCAAAATGTGTTAGAAATCCAATGCTTCAAGAATCACTCAATTTGGAGGTCGGGAGAAGGTGTTATGGCCAAAAGAATCCAATATATTCATGTCCTTACCCAAACTGGACATGTCTTGGCGCGATTTTTATACCTTTGGCTAAAAATGTTGGATTTCTTTCGTTTTTGGACTGTTGGAAAGCGGACTTCGAGCTCTACAACTATTATGAAGACATCCAAGCGAGATACGACCTCTAAAATGGTCAAAATCGTGATTTACTATAGCTGACCCGAGGATGTCAACAGACACAGACTGGGTAAACTGCCATTTTTCACCTGAGAAGGTCCGTTAAACGGACTTAATGTCCTTTAAATGGACATGGATGACCCAAAGCTCCTTCCAAAGCCTCTCCAATGCTTCCAACATCCATCCTAACACCATATACACTCATAAACTCCCCAAATTCAACCCTTCAAGTGTAATAACACTCCTCAAACATTCAATCACCAAATTAAATGCATCAAACTCCCAAATCACAACTCAAAAACTCATAGAACACACAGACTCTCATCATGCACCATAGCTATCATATTCACACATCCCACACAACATCATCACTTGCAAAACCCATAACTCTAAATTCCGAAATCCAAATTTCACAAACTATATGGCGTTGGAAAATTAAAAGGATAATCCACATAGTTCAAGAAGACCATTTTGTCTAACAAAGCCCAAATCAAACTAGATTTCCTGTCGAAGTCAACACACACTTTTCACCCCTGTGAACCCTTGAAACATGCATTAAACACTACAAGATAGACAAGCACATACACAAGGGAACTTTTTCAATCTTCCATTCATTTCCAAATCAAAATGTAGTTCATACAAAGCTTTCTTAGATAGCTTTAATTACATATTGACATTACACATCAAAGCCTTGACACAAATTACAAAGAAAATACATTGATGCTCAATGTTCAATATGCTTATAAAGCTATCCAAAAGTCTAACTACTAACTTAATACAAAAGCT
>JANITX010000010.1:26855244-26876169 GCA_027564395.1 Erythroxylum ulei | reverse complement strand
CAGTAATTAGGAGTCAAAAAGTGCTTTAACAATTATAAAAATGCAGCCAATTAACAATAGCAACTTGGGCTCAATCACCCTTCCTCAATAATTTTGTGAGCTTCAGATTTAGTGAAAAAATTGAACAAAATGAGGTTATCTTCAAACAAAAGCACATCATTCAAACTCTTACCTTTCCAATGTTGAAGAGCCCAACGATGTATTAATGGGAAGGGAGGTCTTTGCTTAAAGAAAAAACCAACAAAAGTGGCTTCCCAAATTTTAGCTCCCTCCTCAAGGATTCGTATCTCTGGACATACAATGACCATACTGTCAATCTCCTGGGGTGGTTGGTACGTGAGGTTGGTATCAAGGTGGTCACTTACCACCTGCTTCTAACTTCTTTTGTGAGGCGCAGGGGAGGCCAGATAGTTGGGAATAGCTAGGGACGAAGGTGGAGCTAAAGCAAAGGTGATGGAGGAGGGTGGGGGAGCGAGTGGCAAAGGAGGAAAATTAGAACTGGTATTAGGTATGGGAGTCGACATCTGGTACTTATTACATATTGTTAGTTATTACGTTTGTAGTTGGAGTGAACAATTGGTTAATTTTATTTTTGTTAACTTTCCGTTTACTTCATTATATAAGAGAACGTAACATTATTAAATGAAGATTCGCGCGTTATTTTCTACTGACTAATTATTCTCTACTCAGTTATTTTATTCTTTAAATTTTGATACAAAGCCCTAAGCACATGAGGAACCCTATTTCCTTTCATGACTCAGTAATTACATGTGTAAAGTTTCACAATGAATTTCCTCTCTCCATTCACTAAACACTCAACTTTGCTCATTCATCAATGGGAACTCCTAAAACTTTCCCCGAAGCCTGCAACATCTTCAGCCAGGATATCTCCTAGCATCACATTCACCTGACATCTTTTTTTGGAAGGATATCCCGCTCAACAAGCTTACAAACAAAACCATTCTTGATCAGTTACGTAGACGACGCTCTATGGTATCATGGTTTGCTACAGTATAGAGTAAAATTTTAACCCTAAGAATATCTTTTATTTTTTGGTTGGCCATACAAAACAAGTTATCCACCATTGATAGAATGCCATACCTGCAAGTGGACAAAACTTGTTCGATGTACCCCACGCAGGATGAATCATGAAACCACCTCCTCTTTGAATGTCCTTTCAACAAAGCTATTTAGGACTATATCACTATTATATGTTCATGAACTGATCCAAAGGTCTCTCTCACTGATATTACATTTTGAATCTCAACTCAACACAATCTCTTGAAACCAGATCACCAAATTCACATTATCGTATTGGGTGTTTGTATCTATATGATTTGGAGAGAAAGGAATCTTAGACGCTTTGCCAACAAATTCTCAGCCAAAGTAACTTTGATATCTATGATCATCGCTGAAATTCATGAGCCCATTTGTTGAAGAAACTACAACTTAATTGTGGCTTACGCATCTGCTCCTCATTACGTATATAACGTTAACGTTGCAGTACATAATTCCTTGTTATTCTCTACTCTAAATGTCATATCCTAAGGTTACTTAGCTAAGGGTATTTCCCTGTGTTATAGCTCGTATGACTCTCTTTATTATTAATTAATTTCCTTTCTTTTTTCAAAATAAAAGTTTCATAATGAATTGGAATTACCAACCTAATTGGAACACGTGTCTGTTCACGTAACTCAACGACTTTACCCTCAGGTCGGAGAACAGAGTGCATGTAGGTGTTGAACCTTTTACATGCCAACAGGGGCCTTGAGCCATCAAAGTTGACTGTTAAAAAGCAATAGTATAAATTATGCTCTCCTGTTTTAGCTTAGCCTTTCAAGTTTGACCCTATCACTAGAAATAGAGTGTGACATATCATCTAGGATTTTTTCCTAACCTTATAAAAGAGAGAGATTGATTTAGTTAAATTTTATTTGAACCATTTGTAAACTTCATCAGTTGATAAATTTATATGTAAGGATGCTCCTAATTAGCTCATGAAAATTTAGAAATAATTATCTATTAATTAAAGTTAAAGCTACATATTATTAAATATTTCTAAACTTTGCGTTTAATGAAATTTTTATTAAATTCTTATTGTTATTAAGATCTTGAAAACTATAGCTGTCAAATTCACATCATTAACGCAAATGGCAGCGAAAATTATGTCTATTGCATCATCTCATTTATCTTTTAAGCCAGACTTTTAAGTGCATGAGCTTGTCCTTGTAAAGTCTCGAGTTGAAAAGCCCATAAACTGTTGAGTTTTGGCTCCTTTGTTGTCCCCATATTGGTTAGGAACAACAATTGAAGCAAAGCTCTTGCCTATGTAAGGAGGTTACTACCTCCTTAGTTAATGCACCAGATCAAAGTCAAAGATTTGTATGACAAATTTGACTCTAGTTAAATTCCTCTTTTGAGATGAGAGTTGGAGAGTTTATTGTGGGTATTTCTTTGTGGGTGTGTTGGTGTATTGGGGGGTTAGGTAAGAGGAAAAATTGTGTGATTGTAAGAATTTTTCAAATAGTGAATTTTTTTCTTGTTGCCCGTGGTTTTTTTTTTCCGGTTTGGGAGTTTCCACGTAAATTCTCTTGAGTTGTTATTATTTCTTTATTTTCTGATATTTTTGTCTATCAAATATTCTTGAGTGTAGGTTCGGGAGGTCCAAATTTTCAATAATTGGTATCAGAGCCAAGGTGTGTTTTTTCTTGAAAATTCTAAGTATGTTCTGTGGTCGCAGTTTTGACTGATCTTCCACATCAAAAAAGATTTTCTTGAGAAAGGTTCATTTGGTGCGGTGGAGTTTTGGTGTGGTAGTACATGTCTAGAAAGTTTTTGGCTAAGGAAAGACTTAATATTTAAGTTTGTCCATTGTGACCCACCTTTCTTTCTTAGGAACTTTCCTAGTGTACTATTCATTTCTACGGTAAAATTCATCAATACAGAAGAGCCCAAGAAAAATGTCAGGAAATAGATTTGTATGACAAATTGAATCTAGTTAAATTCCTCTTTTGAGGTGAGAGTTGGAGAGTTTGTTTTGGGTATTTTTTTGTAGGTCTATTGATGTATTAGGGGATTGGGTGAGAGGAAAATTTGTGTGATTGTAAGAAATTTTCACATAATAGATTTTCTTCTTGTTGCCCATAATTTTTCTCCAGTTTGAAAGTTTCCATGTAAATTTTCTTCTGTTATTATTATGATATTTTTATCTATTAGATATTCTTGGATGTAGGTTCAAGAGTTCTAAATTCCGAACATAAACACCATCAAACGGTAGGTTGTAAAGTTGCAAAGATTCAGTGAAGTTTAATTATAATTTTGGGCGGTAGGCAACTTCTAAACACCCCACTAATCATCTATTTCTTCTTAAGGAAATATCATTACAGGTAGGAGGAAACGTTAGGTGGCAAACTGAAGATTACCCAAAACTTGTCAAATTGGGGCGAAGCTTGTTATTAGTTTGGTTTCGATTCTGGTCGAATAATCGGATGTTAACGGTCAAAAACACACTAGCCAACATCTGTCAAACTGTGGTCCGCTTCAGGAATTACCCAGTGACTGTCAGCCACGATGGCATTGTCACAGCCACCCTGGCCTAGTTAAAGCACCATCGTGAGCTTCCAGGATTTTGCTTCTAAACGAAAGGCACAAGGTGGGCAGCCCTAAAACTAAGTTCGATCAAATTAATCTTTTTTAAAAGCTTACGAAACGTGGCCTGTCTTACATTATGATGTGAGTCAATGTGGGTCCAAAAGAGCACTGAAACTGAAAACTCTCCCTCACACCACATCTTCCCTAGCCCCTCCCGCCTCTATAAAGCCATGACCACTCCAACCCTCTCAGTCTCACTACACATCACCGTTTCTTATCTTCCCCACCACCATCATTGTCATAGCAGTTTAAAAACAAGAGCCTTTGTAGGTTTTAGAACTTAGAAATCTAAGAACGTAACTAAAGGTACGTCCCCGTTGTCTGATTCAACATGGGCAACGCCGACTGTGTTAACTCTTCTGCAGGTGTGGAGTATGCGCATAGGGTTGAGGTTCCCCCACCGCAACCCTTTATTAAGTCCTTGAAATATAGTCTCAAAGAAACTTTCTTTCCTGATGACCCTCTCAAACAGTTCAAGAACCAGCCTCTGTCCCGCAAGATTGTGCTGGGTCTCCAGTACTTTCTGCCAATCCTTGAATGGGCCCCTCGCTACACTTTCCAGCTCTTGAAAGCTGACCTTATTGCCGGTATCACTATTGCTAGTCTTGCTATTCCTCAGGGGATAAGTTACGCTAAGCTTGCCAACTTGCCACCGATTCTTGGCCTCTGTAAGTTCTTCAAATGCAGTAACGAATGAACTAGATATGAGTCAAAGGCTCTTTGTGACAGATCATTTGTTTTGCTTTTAACGCAGATTCAAGCTTTGTCCCACCTCTAGTTTACGCTATGATGGGAAGTTCAAGAGATTTGGCAGTTGGGACCGTTGCTGTTGCTTCGCTTCTCATTGCTTCAATGCTTGGAAATGAAGTTAAAGCTAGCGAGAACCCCAAGCTTTATCTTCACCTGGCTTTCACGGCCACATTCTTCGCCGGAATCTTCCAAGCTGCTCTCGGTTTCTTAAGGTATGGTCGCAGTCAGTAAATAAGAAAGATTCTATGAAATGATAAATTATTAGAAACTAAATTGAGAAAGACAAAAAAAAAAAAAACCAAAAAACTATTGCTCTTATTGGCTTCTAGTTTGGATGTCATCTAACTGGGACATGGACAGAAAGGGTAATCACATCTTATGCATATGTAATTGTATCGTTCTGTGTCTCAGCTGGAGCTCTTGTCTATAGTGCCTTTTGTCTTACTGTATGTTGGAATCATTGAGATCGATAAAACACTTTTGTTTCAATAGCCAACAGAAGATTTATTAGTTAAAAAGCAAGATTTTTACGTCATCAGACAAAAGATAATTACATATCTTCACCTGTTTGTATATTGCAACCTGAACTTGATTAACATCTTAATTGTCACCGCGCAGGCTTGGCTTTATCGTGGATTTTCTGTCACATGCAACGATAGTAGGTTTCATGGCAGGAGCAGCCACTGTAGTATGCCTGCAACAGCTAAAAGGGATTCTTGGGCTTGACCATTTCACTCACGCTACCGACCTTGTCTCAGTCATGCGCTCTGTCTTCAGCCAGACTCATCAGGTTTCAGCTCCTTCTGCCACTAACGGACAAATAATTATGTCCATAATATATCTGTTAAGTTTTAATGAACCAAGTTCTGTTGCTGCAGTGGAGATGGGAAAGTGTTGTTCTGGGTATATGCTTCCTTTTCTTCCTCCTCCTCACCAGATACTTCGTAAGATACTAAACTCAATGTTAATGCACATGCATATTGCATTAATCGAATTACTGTCTCATCTCAACTTCCAAATATTCTGTATTCATTGCTAAAAGTTGCCACTAGAGCCAACAACCATAGAGCAATCATGCATAAAAGGACTGGTCATTTTAATTTTATTATTTAAGACTTTGTTCCCGTTTTAAGGAAGGCCACATCACTATGTTCAATTTAAGAACTAAAATTGTTCCACTAATCGTGTTATCTTCTAATTCAATAATCAACATAATGGATAGGAGGTCTCCCTTCTAGTTCATACTCGAGTTCTAATCAGACCTGCTCCCACCTACCTGGGCCATCTTGAAAACAGTACATGAATATATGTAAAATATGCTGGATGAATCTACCGAGTCAACTTTCTGCCCTGAATTTCATCAAAGATACTTGAGTTGAGGGGAAAAAGAAAAACCCTAACTTTCAGAGACTTGCCCAATCAGAAGAATTTCTTTGCTCATGCCATTTTAATATACGATTACTTACACGTTACAACGGGTTTTACTGTGATGATGACAGCTGTAACATAAGTTTTGATGCGAAAAGTGATTAGGATAATTATTAAGACCAATAATTGAATGTTGAGTACGTGCAGAGCAAGAGACGACCAAAGTTCTTTTGGATTTCAGCGTTGGCGCCTCTGACGTCAGTCATATTGGGAAGCCTTCTGGTTTACCTCACGCACGCGGAGAAACATGGAATTCAAGTGGTGAGCTTTCCAATGCATCTGTACTTCTCTTCCAGTTAATTTTAAAGGAAAGAAAACAGCTTCATCTCCTATCCTTTTTCTTTTTAACTCAACTGAACTAGTTAATTAAACTCGAATTAACTTTACTTTTAGTTTGTATGTTGATAAATTTTAAGTTTGAGATTAACTACGAACACTTGGGATTTGGACCGTCACGCAACAAAAGAAGAATTGCATTTGCGTTCGTTGGGACCAGAAGTCTCTAGATCTCAAAATCCAAATAATTATCAACTATGGCACCCTTTTCTAACAATTATAGACTGATGTGGACCCCGTTAACTTGCCTGGCTAGTCATCTCTTGTGTATTTCCTCGCATCTAAAATAAAAGTTATTTTAGAGAGATATATATTTATTAAGAAAGTTAATGAAATATTTGATATACTCTTATTAATTACATGTTAAAATATTTTGAAAATATAATTTGTGTAATTAGGATGTGAGAGAAATTAAAAGATAATTTTAAAAATAAAATATAATTATATATGAAAAGTCACGAACGATACTTATTTTGAATAATTAACATTTCTCTAAAATAACTTTTATTTTAAACAAGTAGGAGTAATAATTACTAAATTATATTTAGATTCTCTAGTAAAATAGATGCGTGGGTAATTAATATTTGGTGTAATTTAATGAATGCAGATAGGACATTTGAAGAAAGGGATAAATCCACCCTCGTTTGCGGATCTTGTGTTTGTGTCGCCATATCTAACCACGGCTATCAAGACTGGAATCATCACGGGGGTCATAGCTCTGGCGGTAAGATATGTCGCTGCAAATTTGTATAACTTAAGACGACTGATTCTTATGGAACATGTGACGCAGCTGACGCTACCATTTACATGTTAAATGTTTGTCTTTATCGATGAATTACACAACAAACATGTCTTCGATGCTTGTCTTTATCCATCAATGTATTACATTACAGGAAGGAATAGCAGTAGGAAGAAGCTTTGCCATGTTCAAGAGTTACCATATTGATGGCAACAAAGAGATGATTGCTATTGGGACCATGAACATCGTTGGCTCCTGCACTTCTTGCTACCTCACCACTGGTAATTATCAAATGCTAAGTTGACTAAATTTAACAGCTTTCTGATAATTCGTCTTGACCATCTTTTGTTTGTTGAAAATCCAGGACCCTTTTCTCGATCGGCGGTGAACTTCAATGCTGGGTGCAAGACGGCAGTATCAAACATTGTAATGGCCTTGGCTGTGATGGTCACATTGTTGTTCTTAACGCCTCTGTTCCATTTCACTCCTCTGGTTGTTTTGTCTGCGATCATTATCTCAGCCATGCTCGGCCTCATAGATTATGAAGCTGCAATTCATCTCTGGAATGTCGACAAGTTTGACTTCCTCGTCTGCATTGGTGCCTACGTTGGTGTGGTGTTTGGCAGTGTTGAGATCGGCCTGGTTATAGCGGTATGAGCTAATTATTGTGTCTGAAAATTACCCACCAACTAATGCAGGCATAACCAATAATTAACTTTCACCACATTGCAGGTGGCTATTTCCTTGCTAAGGGTACTTCTGTTTGTGGCCAGACCAAGAACATTTGTCCTTGGAAACCTTCCGAACTCAATGATCTACAGAAATGTGGAACAATATCCCAAAGCTAGAAATGTTGCAGGAATTCTGGTACTTGAGATTGATGCCCCCATTTACTTCGCCAATTCAAACTATCTAAGAGAAAGGTATGCTCATACATACATTACCAGTAAAAGGTGATACGATGTTTGAATTGCAGTCAATTGATATCTCGTTCGTGTAACAATCAATAGGATATCCAGGTGGATTGACGAGGAGGAAGACAGGTTAAAATCATCAGGGGAAAGCAGCCTTCAATACGTTATACTGGACATGGGAGGTGGGTAATTTGCTTCTCGCAGATCTTGCATACCTTGACTTAGTCATCATAGAACTTTTAGAAAACTCAATTCAACTTTTATATTCGTGATTGAACAGCTGTTGGTAACATTGACACGAGCGGCATAAGCATGCTTGAGGAAGTTAAAAAGTTCATTGACAGAAGAGGACTTAAGGTATTTTATTCGGTCATTTTGGAGAAGAAGCTACTTTTGGTTATATGTTCTAATGCTATTTTCATGTATTCACACAGCTAGTGTTGGCCAACCCTGGAGCTGAGGTGATGAAGAAGCTTAACAAGTCCAAATACATCGAGAAAATAGGGCAGGATTGGATATTTTTGACAGTTGGCGAAGCTGTGGGAGCCTGCAACTTCACGCTTCACACATACAAACCGAACTCTTCGAAAGATGAACAACCTGACGAATATAACCAAGTCTAAGTTGTACGATGAACAAGATTATTTTCGCATACGTGATAGACAGATGGTAGTGGTGTGAATGACCATTCAGAATGTGTTGAGCCTCGAGTCAAAAAGAAACTATACACAGGTTCAAGGTTGATGCTAAAGCTAAAGTTGGAGGCTTTTTTTCACCTTCCGGCAATCTATGTTGTACCATATCTGTGTATTGTACCAGTCTACAGGACAAACGATCAATAGGCTTGTTGTAGCTCCATCGTTCCACGAATTTAATCAATTCTCGTGCCAGACAAATCCAAAATCGTAGGAAATAGAGAATACTTAGGTAAGGATGTCAAACATAAATAATCTTTTTCGATAACATTTTAAAGATAAAATCTTAAATGCATGATTGATGGGGAAGAATTAATCCTTAATTTAGTCCCTTATTAAGCAATTTTAAGTCGTAAGCAACCTATAGAGGCAACAATTTTTATCAAGAGACAAGGAAAACACGAAGAATATGTCAAGAAATTCGATAAATAACAACTTCCCATCCAATTTTTCAAAAAGATTCATTAGAAGAAAATGAAAGATTTAGATTTAGAATTATAATTTCTTTTATTTTTATTAGTTCTTTTGTATATTTATCTTTGGTTTTGTTTTTTATGAGTAGAAACTAAACTTGTTTAGTATATAGGTGTGATGAACCCTAAGTTATAATAACAATACAATTTAATTGATTTATTTTGATTCAATTATGTTTTTATTTTTGATTCAATTATGCTTTTATTCTTGTTCTAATGTATCTAGAATATTAGTACATGATTTGATTTTATATGATTAAGATTCAGAAATCCTCTTGTATAAATAAATCTATCATAATTGGAGGAGTTGCATGCAAATCTAGAAATAATTCATCATAAATTCTCTGGATTAGGGTCAAACGTAATAGCTAGATAATGTAATCCTAGGGTTTTAACTAGAAAGATTTTTGTTAATCAATTGATGGATTAGTTGTTAATAGTCTTGAGAAAGATATTAATATAAGATAGGAATTTTCAAGATTCAATAGTCAATAATATAATTCCATGATAAAAGGTTAATAACTAAGGATTCTTAGGGGGATTTATTATGTAGAAACTATTATTTGATATTGATTCTCCTTAGTATTTTCCTTGTTTTGTGTTCAATATTATTTTAATTCTTAGTTTTTTTATTTTAATTTTTAATTAAAATTCATATTCTAATTCATATGTTAGATAATAGAAAAAGGATAATTACTATTACTTATAGTCTTCGTGGGATCGACCTGTATATGCTTGTGCAAGCTACATTTACGTTGTGCATTTGCAACATTTTTAATATTGATATAAAACATATCAATCAAGTTTTTTTTAATAAATGCTTATTTAAATATAATTATATGCCTATATTTAATGTATTTTGTTTTATATTTACTACTTTAATATTATTTTTGCTACTTGATACACTCCAAGTGCATTTATAGGTAATAATTGCTTTCTTGGACTAAAAGGAAATGATTTTGAATGAAACCATAACCTGGAATGAAGAATTGGAGCAATTTGAAGATTCGTGGCCTTGTATAGTAACTGTGTAAGTCTTTGTAGGTATAAAGATTAAAGAATTTTGATTCTGGTAGTGTAGAGTTACACACCCTTCTATGTTCAATACACAACCATGTATGTTGCCCGTGTCAGTCTTTGTGCCTGTGTGAAATTGCAAATTCAAGTGTTTTTGGAGATGTACAGTCACTCATATGTTAGTGCATATTGATCGTGTATAACTCAAAAACCCTAGTTTTTATTATAAAAGGATGTGAGTAGAGGCAAAACAAACAGAGTCGAGTTATTAAGCTATTTTAAGTCGTAAGTAACGTAGAGAGGGACAATTCTGATCAAGGGACAAGGAAAACACGCAAATAACATCAAGAGATCTGTTAGATAGCATCATCCAATCCAGTTTTGCAAGAAGATCCACTAGAAGAAAAAGGAAATTTTAGAATTATTATATCTTTTGTTTCCATTAGTTCTTCTACATATTTATCTTTGATTTTGTTTTCTATGACTAGGAAATAAACTTGTTTAGTGTTTAGGTTTAATAAACCCTAAGTGGTGATAACAATATGTTTTATCTTTTATTCAATGTAATTATATAGACTGAATTATTGTGATTCAATTATGTGTTTTATTCTTGTTCATATATATTCAAAATATTAATGCATGATTTGATTTTATATGATTGAGATTGAGAAATTCTCTTGTACGAATAGATATGCCATAATTGGAAGGAGTTGCATACAAACCTAGAGATAGGTCAACATAAATCCTCTAGATTAGGGTCAAATTCACAAATTGATAAAGCAATCATGGGGTCTTAACTAGAAAGATTTATGTTAATTAACTGATGGATTAGTTGTTAATAGTCTTAAGAAAGATGTTAACATAAGATAGAAAATTTCACGGTCTAGTAATCAATAATATAATTGCAAGATAAAGGGTTGATAATTAAGGATTCTTAGGGGATCCATTACCTATATACTATTATTTAATATTGATTCTTCTAAATATTTCCCTTTTTTTGTGTTCAATATTATTTTAATTCTTATTTTAATTGTTTACTTTAATGTTTAATTAAAATTGACAATATGATTTATAGGTTAGATAATAGAAAAAGGGTAATTACTAGTACTTACAATCTTTATGGGATCAAGCCATAACGTCGTGCACTTATGGTATTTTTTCATATGATATAAAACATATCAATCAATAATTATTTGACTTGGTAAGGATGTCAATCATAAATAATCTTTTTTGAGAACATTTTAAAGGTAAAATCTTAAATGCACGATTGATGGGGAGGAATTAATCCTTAATTATGTTCCTTATTAATATCTTGAAAATGCATTTAACTCCTAGCAACAATTGGAAAAAAAACCTTGTACGTGAATATTGACATAAATTAATGGTTAGTTTTTAATTCTTTTGAAAATATTGTCAATTTTCAATTGTTAATAAAAATTAATTAATTGATCGTTATTTGATAATTATTATTGATTGTCTTTATTAAATAATTTTTTTAATTATTTATAATAATAATTATCAATCAATTATTAAACGGTAGTAAACAGAGTTTTTTTGGGGTTATGATGTTTCTCCAGTGTTTTAAAAGTTCTAACTACCTAAAGATCCAATGATCCAAATGCAATTGTCGGGCAGATTGCAGCCTACAAAATCTTAGGTGTATTTTTGTTCTTAAAAATGACATGTTTTTTTTATGTTCCTCAAAGTCTAGTATCAACTTTTATTCTCCAAAGACTTACAGGATAACAAGAGAAATAAAAGGTGAAGATATAAGAAGGTCCTTTAAAAAAAATGATATGACTTGTAACTTGCACTCCATACTAGACTCAAGTGTGGAGACCAAGTTAATTCTTATAAAAGTACAAATCAAACCTCTTAATATATTTCTATTGGATTTCAATCTTGCTCCTTTTCTTTTATGGACGGACATATGTTGTTTCTTGCGATTCTCTGATGAGGCTTTTTATTGGAGATCGTGTTGTGACCATAACAAAAAGGATTCAAACATAAATTTATTTCATCAAAACCAAATACGCCAAAAAAAATTTTAAAACCTAACATTTACACCAAAATCTAACTTGAACTCCACCCATTTTAGAGCTTGCAAGTTGAACTCCAACGTTTACAAAATGTTTAAATCAGACTCTGTTTGGACAAAAATATGACGAAGTTAGGTCTCCGTCAGTTAAATGCCACGTGTCAAATTTTTTTGAAATTGCACGAGAGTGGGAGCCACTTTGAATTTTAAAAAAAGTGGGTCCTACATTCTTGGTTGATACAACATTGCATTCAGCGTCCGCTCTCAAGCTTAGGACAATATTCTTATGATAATATCTTTAAAATAATTAAAATTCTCTCTCTCTCTCCCCCCGCCCCCCCTTTTACTTTTTAACCTAATTTTCTCTTTCTAAACATATGTAACCTCTTCTATTTATTCGCTCTCTAAACTTAGGAATGAAGACTCTTGATAGCACAGAAGCAACAAGAAACCATTTGATGGGCAAAATCCTAGACTTCTCTTCTAACATAGGTGAGAAAGATGATGACGAAATAGACCCTCCCAATAGCAGACCCAAAGCAAAACCTCTTCCTTCCATGCTCTAGCTTCTTTAAATGTTTTAGAACCACATCATCTTAAGCCTTTTTTGCCTGTAAGTCCATGTTTCTTTCTCCCTTCACTTTGGGGTCTTTGGTGCATAGAGAAGAACCCTACTTTGGTGTTTCCATGTATAGTTTCCTCATCAACTTGGTTATAGCCCAACCATTTTTTAGTGTTGCATTGAGGAAACCCTGGTGATTAAGCCTTCTCATCTTGCTAACTCATAAATGGAGAGAATGTATGAGTTTTGAGATACCTTGAGCTTCCCATACTACGTGTATTGTCACAAACAGTTAATGAATCTATAATCATCTTTCTTACAAGATTATCAGGCAAACCCATTTCAAATTGTGATCCTGAAGAAAAGCAAGATGGCTTGTCAAGATTTTCAATCCCAGGTAAATCTTCAATAAAGGAACTCCTGCAAAAAATGAACATGGAAACAGATGAAGACCAAATGACAACAACAAACTAGTAATGATTTAACAAGTTAAAAATCTTGAATATGGAAACAACATAAATAGATTGATATCAAGTGGCTCTACTGTGGCATATAAGGCATTTTCAAACACAAATATTGTGTTAGATACTGCACGCAAGCTAGAGAAAATGGTGTTAAGAAATTGGGATTGAACCTTGTCCCAATTTCTCAATAGTGGTATCAGAGCCAATTATAACCAAGTTATAGAATTAAAATTGGCTTTGATACCACTGTTGAGAAATTGGGACGAGATCTGAACCCGATTGCAACAAAATAATTACAAAACTTCTTCATATTTTGATTTCTTGAAAACCAAAATTACTTTAATTCTATAAAATAATTTACACATAAATCATAATAAAGCATCAATTGTAATTCGTACCTTATTCCGAAGCTTAATCCTTTTCTTGTCATATCTCATAAACTGTTTCCAAAACCGTTCCATCTTAAACACAATAGCTACGAAAGTGTTCGGTCTCTAATGATATCCACAAAATAGGTTGGGAGAACTTTGTAATTCTTACGTAGAGGGTTAAGCAAGAAGTGTTAGCTCAATTAGAGCTTAAGCCTATTTATAATAATTTTTGGACGTTTTAGTAATTTAATTTAAATTAAATTCTAATTTAAATTAAACTTTAATTAGAATTATAGATAATTCTAATTAAATATCAATTACGCTCAAATAAGATCCAATATTTCATATTGATCCTTGTTTATTAGATATCTCATATTTAATCATAAATTTTGTCAAATTTTACAATCGAGTCCAATTTGATTGAAACTATCTTTGCTCTCTTCAACCCGTTTTTTATGTGAGACCCATTAAGTTTCCAAATGTGTTAGCAACTATTATAAATTATAAATTCTAATTCTAATTCTAATTTATAATTAGAATTAGATAGATTACAACTTTTTTAATTAATATTTAATTCTCTAATTAAAAAAATTATAATCATATATCAAGATTGACATTTAGCAACGCATCATGACCACCTAAATATTTATGAATGTTAAAATAATTTTGACTAACCTTTTCATCTATGATTTTTTTTGTATAATTCAATTCTTTCATTATACAATGTTCAGATTAGACAGTGTATGGAATTAATGTCTACTCTTTTTTAGCTTAATCATATTAATTCTCTGCTATTAGCTATTAATTCAATTAATGACTTTTATAAACTATTTACAAAGCGTCATTCCACCTTGGACAAGGATTTTTTGAATTAATACTAATTGAAAATAACGAAACATTCTCCTTGATGATTTTAAGGTGATAAATCTTATCTTGATCACACAACTACCTCTATATAATTCATGCTACATCCAATGACTACTGATTGAATGACTTGTGATTAAATAGGTCATAAATAAAATCAAAACATAGCAACCCCTATACAAGATAACTTTGGAGATCTCAAGTCAAATGATCACTTATATAGTCATCACAATGAGAATTTTCATAGACATACAAGTAATGTTCTAAATGGATTTCTTACATCAGGTTAGTTCAGTGAACCTATTCTCTAACAAACATCCACACATTTGTTTGATTATCTCCATATCTTAGTCTATGAGATCGACTACTTTCTTCCTAAGGAAAAATATAACATGTACTAGCCTTTTTATGTTCTATTAATGTCAAGTCTCAATAGAACAATAACTAGGAACATTTAAGGATAATACACAAATTTAATATGAATCTCGTAATTATAATCTCATTATAATTTCATTTGCAATATATAATTATTCCATGGATTTTATCATATACATCTAAATATGTACAAGATAAATAATGTCTTTAAATATTTTGTCACTAAACTACAACCAAGGCGATTGGTTGTAGGGTATAGAACAACAAATAGGTTCCATCACTGCTACACCACTAGGTTAGATAAACCTTTAGAAAACATAGGATTCTTAATTACCATTTTTACAAAACAACATCTGGTGTACTATGGCTGACCCACTTTCAGTGACTGATTGATTAATGTCAATGAAATAAGGTATTGGAGCAAAAAATTTCCATGTGTGTGCTTTTAGAACTATACGATTTCCTACATGTATAAAATGAAGTAGCTTAATCCCAAAGATTATGCATATACAAGAAAAAATTTTCAAATTGTTTTATTTTGGCCACGCCATGTTGGGCCTCGTTTCCGAAGCCCAACGGTCGTCTTGTGGTATCAGAGCTTAGGTTTTTGGGTTCCTAGGCTTAGAATGCATAGTGGTATAAATTGTTATGTTATGATATCCGGAACGATCGTTGGCTTCGGAAACGGGGCCCAACACGCCATCAGGGTGGTGATATTGATCTGGTTATTTATGTCCAATAATAAACTGTTTCGGAGCTCTTTCAACCTTCCTCTTGCTAAACCTAAGATAGTAGAATCATCTTTACATTGCTTAAAACAAGGGGACCTTATTCTTTTTCCAATTCAAAAATGAGTCCCACTCTCATGAAATTTTTTAATTCCACGTCAAAAAAGTGCCATGTGGCATTTAGCAACTCCGTCAACTTTTCCATCCAGGTAAGGTCTGATTTGAATGTTTTATAAGCGCTGGGATTCAAGTTGAACGTTTTGAAACGTTAGGGTTTAAAATTTAAAATGCTCTTGTGGCCAAATCAAATACCCTATATGCATATACATTTCAGAAGTACCACCTTCTAGTGAATGACCTTTATCTTGAAGTTAGACCGTAACCAAAATAAAATACTTTAACATAAAAATTTCAGTCCTTCCACACTAGTTTTTAGAAAAGGTCAATTTCTTAATAAATGCAGCAGATTGTCCCTACTTCTAACATAATGTTTCTTCTGTATAGAAAGTCCTTAGTCGATGAGTTTTTGTTTGTATTTCTCTACATAATTCTTTTGCTCATATTTACATAAGAATTATCTTTCAAGGGAGTCTCCAATCAGGAAAAAAAGAAGTTGCTATAGATTTCATAAGAAAAATGCCCTAATAATTAGATGCCTAACAAAAAATATCTTCAAAACTACTTGACCCTCAAGAATTTTCAAAACAAACACAACTTGAAAAAAATCTCTAAATTTGGGAATGATCCAATAACATATGATTATATCACAATCATAATTACATTTTTTTTGTTTGAGAATAAACATTACTTTATGCATTAATCTTTCAAGTTGTATATTCTCACTTATCTTATGTATCTACGATTGTATCATAGATTTTAAAGCCTTCAGGCCTTCTATATTTACACATAGAAAATACAATACATTTCATTCTCTTCAGAGCCAAGCCAGTTGATCTCCATTTAAGTGCCTTATACTCTTTCGGCCTTAGATGATATAGAAGAGAACCAAAACCAATCATCAAACCAAAATCCATCTTCTCATTGCTCAAACTCCCATTTAACTCCCTTAACCATAGCATTCCAAACTTGTATATCCCTTCTAAAAAATTGTGTGCTTATATTAAAAATTCCCGGTGAATTTTGTTCATCTATAAAATTCTTATTTTACTCGAAGTCTAAATAGGCTAATCTTTTAAGTTTTTCCTTAGGTGCATACAATTTTATCTTGTTAAGAAAATACCACTACTTAGATAAAAACATAGTTGAGATATTTTAGTGTATAAAAGAGAAATTATGAACTTCATATAAAATATGCATATTTGATCACACGAAAGAACCAAATAGGATTCATTTAGTTTTGTTTTTATTTTTCATACTAATTTTTAGTTTTTATTATCTATATTTAGGTTCTTTTTTTAAACAAAAACCTAGTTATGTTTTTAATATTAATAATAATTATATATTATATAAAACTTAAAGATAAATTAATTTTATGAATTAATTAATCTAATATTAATAAAATATCAATAATTAATATTAAATAACATATATTTAGTTGAAGGTGGTAAATATTTTTTAATGGTTTTTGTAAGTTATGAAAACATGCAAAAGAAACTAAAATAAAAACTCAAAAAAACATATTTTTCTTTTTTGAATTTAAAAACGAAAATAGAAACAAATAAATAAGAAATTAAAATGTTGACTAACTGATTCAGTTATGGGACTCTTAAAATTCTAAAAATGAAGGTGACTGCTAGTAATGAGAATCTTGACCGTCTTATCATAATATTTTTAGGCGTTTAGTTGGTAATTTTTGGGTATGTCTCAAAACGTATCACAGATTTTTCTACAATTTAGTTTTGCATAAATGGATAATTAATTGCTTAATATTAATTAGACTTTTAAATTTAAATTTTGTTTCTTGTTCTTTATTTTTAAAATCCAATAATTAGTATTACAAGCATTATTTTGAGGGATCTTTGAGATTGAGTGAACCAAAACATGACTATTTAGGGGTTATATTTTTTGTTATAAAATAGAAACAAAAGGTTTTTAAAAAAATTTAAAAGACCACGAAAGAATTAGAAAAACACAAATATTATATTTTTTCCAAAATCATATTCTAAAATTAAAAAAAAAAAAAACCCAAATGCTCTCATTTTTGTTCCCTTCCAAACCCAAACACGACCACCTTCTCTCAGTTATGTCATCAATCTTATTTTTGAGCTGTGAAAAAAAGAAGATGCTTTAGCTTATCGTCGACAAAAGAACCGAAAGAAAAAGAAACGTGTTTGATTTTTAATCAATGGTGTTTCTTTCAGGTATTATCTTTTTAAGTTGATTTGATTGGAAAAGAAATATCCTTTCTTGTTCAGATATTAGTACCTATTGATCTCTCTCTACATTATAAGTTAGGTTAGTATTGTTTCTGCACATATTGCTTTATTCACTGGTGCAAGTGAGTTTGTTTGTGGTACTTTTTCTATCCTATCCCTACCAGTCCTTTGTGATCTGAAGTTGTATAACAAGGGAAATGGGCCTTTGCCTTTTCTTAGAACTCTCAATGGTGCCTTTGCCTTTTCTTTTTGGCTTTATTGCCACCTATGATATGCCTTAAGATTTTTTCAGAATGGAAAGGGTCATCCTTCAAATCTGGATGTGAATCACTAAAGTGGCAGTCACCATCATAAGTTCACATGAGAGTATCCATTTTGCAGCTAAAGTAAACGAAAGTGAAGTTCCGTCAAATAATAACTTCAATGTGGTTAGTTATTTATTGTGTTAATGCACTCAACCTTTTCTCCTTCATAACAAAATTTGTGAGTTTTACATAACTTCAATGTGGTTAGTTATTTATTGTGTTAATGCACCAAACCTTTTATGTTACTATTTACTATATGAGAAAAATGCAATCGATTTAGAAAAATCCGAAATCTTCTATTTCAACTTTTCCTTTAAACTTGCAAATATTATATTCCAAAATTCAATACTATGTTTCTTTTGTCTTCAATTTCATTTTCTTAGCCTAATAAATCATGTGAATAATGAAAAGAATGAGCCTACCAGTAAGACTTGGTGTAATATTATAATATTCTAATTTCTATTTTTATTTTATGTGAAAACAACAAGAGGCTGAAATTATTGAAACAGTCCAATATCTCATTCTATTTTCTAATCTTTTTCTAAACAACTGTCAAATGAATAATTATATTTATATTTCTTTAAGCATTCTTTTTTTGGCTAAAAAATTCTAAAGACACTAATTATTAACATAAAAAACCTAAGAACATGAGAATTAAATATAGTCACATATTAAAATGTACGGGTACTTGATCAGGGTCTTTGTTTATGAGATTATATCAAGCTTACATGTAACCACCATTCCAAAATAAAGATGAAGGAGCTTATAATGAAATTTCTTGCTTAATATAGAATCTTCTTGTCTTTTTTGTTGCACTTATATGTAATTGCTTTTAGTGATGAAAGATTTAAATAATATGAACAATTCTAATTATTACGCAGAAATAAATGAAAAGGATGGGGTGTAGAACGATGCCAAAGAGCTGCTTTAAATCTCATTAATGGTTTAAGAAGTGAAGAAAAAAATCGACCAACTCCTACCTTCTTCAAATCTGGTTGGAAGAATATTAAGATATGTCTTTAAACAAAATTCAATAAATGGTATACTAATGTTCAATTGAAGAACAATTTATTAAGGGATAGATTGAAGAATTTCAAAAACTTACTTAAAGACATAGGAATTAGTTAAGGTAAAGTCAATGCTACGAAAAAGATTCTATTTAATGTAAAATATATCTTTACTTATTGATATTTCATATTATAAATTTTTTCTTATGTATACTTTTCATCATTATAGGTTCATAAAATAGGTCACATATTCAATAAAAAAAGGTATAAGGAGTTTTCAGACTTGTGTCATATTTTTGGAGATACTATTGTCACTATTTTGCATGCACATCCATCAACTAAATCCTTATCAAACAATATAGATGAGGAGCATAGAGTTGATTTTGATGAAGTTTTCTCATTCAATGAAAAAAGAGAACAAGTTGCCAAGAAGATATATTCTAGCATTATAGAAAATGTCTTGATTATTGATAGCAGTCGAAAAGAAAGAATGATTTACCTAAGAAATAAATGTTTGCAACTTTATCACTCAAGAAAATAGATTTAAAACTTCATCAGTTAGTCAAGATTTTAATTTAATAGTAGAATGTATGAATTCCGTACAAGATTTGGTTGTCGAGAGTGTAGAATATGGAAAACCAGTGAAAACTTTGCATGATTCTCCTATTTATACGGAGACTGTTTTAAAGGCATTAGAAGCAAAAAAGCTAAATTAGATTGTGTCCCTTTAGATATATTTTCATTTTATTTCATATTGAAGTCTTATTGGTTTATACACTTTTGTATTAAGAACTATTTTATGATTTGAATCTTTTCACTAAATATTTGATATAAACTTCTTATACAAATCATCAACCTTCTTTATAGCAATTTTAGGTCCCAGTTAAAGCAACTTTCCTTTGACCTACCATTGATAAAGGTAGTTATTATTTCTCTAGCTAGGGAAGAGAACGAATATTTTCATTTATATAACCAACTATGCAGAACTTAAACTATATCAAGTTATGATTGGATATTGAAACTTTTGAAAAAAAAAATCTTGTAAGGAATTTATGAGAACTTAAGAATGAGTAAGACAATCTTTTTAAACTTATTGATGAGATAATGAGTTTATGAGGCTTAAAGCTAACAACTCATTTGATTATGGAGAAACAAAATAGCAATTTTCTTGACAACTATTGATGCAAAAGAACTTAAAGTATATAGAAGAAATAAAAGAGGAAAGATTAATAATCCAAAAGTCCAAATTTGGTGGGATGAGGATTGAGAATTGAGTTGACATCAAAGATAAGGATGAAATTCATATTGCATTAGGATTCCGTATTAGATAGGAAGTAGTAGGATTATATTATGCTATTTTAGATATATTATCTTCGTTGAATAGGACTTATAGAATTTCTATCATAGTAGGATTCAAATTAGAAATCCTTTTCCTTGTAGAACAAGGATTCTAAGAACACTATATATATGTACTTAGTCTTTCATTAATAAGAAATCTGAAATTTTTCTATAACTTGAGAGTTTTCAATTAGAAGGTGTGATGTTTTTTTTAAGAATGATTCTTAGACCCGAGGAGTGACCTAGACCCTAGGAGTGATTACCTTAGGAGTGATTCCTAGTTTCCCACTATTCGTTCTCTGTGTTCTTTCCTAAAATTCCAACAACCCTAACTCAAATTCCAAGCCTCTTAAACCTACATTCTAGCCTTCTCAAACCTATATTCCAACCATATTAAACCCTAAAATCCTAACCCTAAAATTCCAGCAATCAAACCTTAAATTTCCAGCTTTACAAAATCTAAAAATTCTACATTCCTAGCCAAAATTCAATCTTGAAAACTAATATTCCAGTAGCTTAATATCATCCACCCTT
>JANITX010000010.1:26812528-26823872 GCA_027564395.1 Erythroxylum ulei | reverse complement strand
TTGTGGTTATTATTTATATGTAAAATATTTAAAAATTATTGTTATTTCAAATTAATTGTCATTATTATTTATTATTACGATTTTTGAAAGCATGGTTGATGTAAACAGTAAACTAGTAAAATATATAGTACAGCTGTATAATATATTAATATAGACTATTTTGCAATTTTTAAAAAATTTAGGGATTATTTTATAAATTTAAAAAATATCCCGAAACGGTTCCTGGTACCGACCGATACCGGTACAGTTTTATTTTAGAGTCCAATCCGATACCAAACTCAGTACAGTATTCGTAACATTGAATTAGACTTTCACAAATAAAAATTCTTGTTCGTCTTCTTCTTGCATTTGCTGTTTGTTCTTAAAACCCAACTCAACATCTAAATATGTGATTTATGTCTATGAAAAATAAAAATAAAAAACAGTCGTAAGCAATGTAAATGACAATCTACTCAAGATATATTGTTTGGAGCGAAGTTGGAAGGGGATGACTTGTGTGTAGGGTGAGATGGCTCCTCCGAAGAAATCGAAGAAAGGCAAAAAGGTTTCAAAGAAATTGAAGAAACGGAAGAAGCATGGCAAACCCGCGACCAGTGTGGTTCCAATCGACCCCAAAGCCTCTGATTCGGATTGGTGGGATAGTTTCTGGCTCAAGAATTCTTCTTCTCCAGGTTCCTTTTCCCTCTTTTTCGCCGTCACTTGCTCACCTTTTCTGTGAAATTGTTTGAAATTTAAAACTAATTTCGTGCTAGTGAATCTGGGTCCTTTCTATTTTCAATTGGTGTGTTTTCCCGTAGAAATAGAATGCACTGGGATTTGCTTTACATAGCATACATTGCAGTTGGTCTGTTGTGAAATGTTCAAGAATATGCGTTTATGTCATAGGCGATGTCAGATTTCGTAAAATTTTCAATTACTAGTGGACTTATATTCGGATTTGGAATTTGACATTGTAGATTTTCTGGTGCCATCTGATGAAGAAGAAGGGTTCAAATACTTCTTCAGGGTTTCAAGAAAGACTTTTGAATACATTTGTTCTCTTGTAAGAGAAGATCTGATATCAAGACCACCCTCTGGGCTCATCAACATTGAAGGAAGGTTTCTTAGTGTTGAAAAACAGGTTGCGATAGCTCTCAGACGGCTAGCTTCCGGCAAGTCTCAGGTCTCAGTTGGGGCTGCCTTTGGGGTCGGCCAGTCAACTGTCTCTCAAGTGACTTGGAGATTCATTGAATCTTTAGAAGAACGAGCCAAGCACCATCTCAAGTGGCCGGATTCGATTAGAATGGAGGAAATAAAGTCCAAGTTTGAAGCCACATTTGGGTTGCCAAATTGTTGTGGAGCTATTGATTCAACTCACATCACAATGACACTTCCAGCTGTTCAAACCTCGGATGATTGGTGCGACCAAGAGAAGAATTACAGCATGTTCTTGCAGGGGATTGTTGACCATGAGATGAGGTTTCTTGATATTGTGACTGGTTGGCCTGGAGGCATGACAGTGTCGAGACTCCTCAAGTGTTCTGGATTTTTCAAGCTTTGTGAGAATGGGAAACGTCTGAATGGAAGTTTGAGGACTTTAGCTGAAGGGGTGGAGATCAGGGAATATATTGTTGGTGGCGTCGGCTATCCTCTTCTTCCATGGCTCATAACACCTGATAGAGGTGATGAACTTTCTGATTCCTTGATCAGTTTCAATTCTATGCACGAGTCTGCCAGGTTGCTAGCAGTGAGGTCATTTTTGCAATTAAAGGGTAGTTGGAGAATTCTTAATAAGGTCATGTGGAGACCTGATAAGCGGAAACTACCAAGCATTATCTTGGTATGCTGTTTGCTCCAGAATATTATGATTGATAGTGGAGATCAACTGCATCCTGATGTTGCTTTGTCCGGCCATCACGATTATGGCTATGGAGAACAGTATTGTAAGCAGGTTGATCCACTGGGGAAAACCACGAGGGAGAACCTAGCGGTATACTCAAAACAGAAGTGTCTGTTGAATTAGTGTATCCCTCCTCCGAATTCCAGAGCTTGTAGTTGAAGAATCCTTAATCAGTCCTAAGTGAATTTTGTGGGGGATATGCCTCGTGTAAATTTAAGAACGGATGTCTGACTAATACATCATTCATTCTGATCTCAACCAACGTCTGTTGACGTTGTTGCTTGTATTTTCTCATCACCCCCCCTTTTAAACAAGTCTTATTTTTATACTTTTGGGATTTGATACTGGTGATTTACAAAGGCGTGTGTTCGTCAGTCTCTTGTAGTTAGGGAAGCATGGTTGGACTTCATATTTGAAAGCAGAAATTGTAGTAGAAGCATATTTTCATAAACTCTACCAACATCGTTGAAACACACAAGTAACAGTTGCTACCAGGAACGGAAAGAAGAAGAGAGTTGCGCCTGGACTCCTAGTCCATGTAAAACAAATATTGTTCCAGAACCAAGAAACTTTCTTTAGGTATGGAAGGTAACACGAGTACGAGAGGGTTTGGTTGTGTCAAAGCTTTGGCTTTCTGTCCCTCCTAATTGTTAACCACCTGGTATCTTTCATTGCCACCTTTACAATATGAGCAAGCATTTTTAACCCACCTGTAGGATGGCCTAGGGTGTTTCTAGACATGTTTTAATAGAATCTGTAGAAGAAAAAAAAAAAATGGAAACAAAACCACAAGATAAGCAAATGCCCTCTTGGAGCAACTTCTCGACGTTTAGATGGAGCCTGAAATGTACAGCAAGATCTGTAGATCTACCGGAAATTTCTAGGAAAGGAGGTTTATGCACAAAGCAACTAAGAAAGTCTCAAAAGTAGGTATTTAGAAACTACGAATGTATGGATGAAAATATAATCGTCTCAATCGCTAGTTGGTGGTTGCACGCACGAACAGAAGTGCCCCTTCTTTCGTTTCTGGCTTGTTCTTGTCCCACCGTAGAGATAGTCTCGCAGCAGAACTCTGGTTTTTCTCTCAATTATTCTGGTTTTCCCACTGCTTTTGTTTTCATCATCAAGTTTCAGTAGCAGAAACTGCAATTTCTGAACCTCTAACTGCAATCTCCCAATTTTTTCGGACACCCTTCTCGCCTGTTCTGAAGCTTTTCTCCTCCTGCTTGTAGCATTCTCATCTGGAGCTGAACTTGTTTCCTCATTGAAGGATATTGAATTGTTGTCTTCAATGCTCTTAATTAGTTTGCGATTAAACTCGAACAATCTCATGATGGTCTCCTCCGACTCTTCTAACTGTTCCTTCAAACTGTCGAATTCAAAGCCTTTGCCTTTTTTGCTTTTCTCTGTAATCTCCAACTTCCTCCTCAAATCATGCACAGTAATTTGAAGGTTTGCTAACTTTTGAGCATCAGAATCTAGTCTTTCCAGTACTTTCCTCTCACTTGTTTCTTGAAAAGATCCCGAGAATCGTTTGGAAATCTCCAATTTGTCAACATTTACCTCCTTCTCAACCAGAGAATCGGATGAGGGATGCCGTCTACTGTGTTTCTTCCCATTCGGTGAACTGATCGCTTTCTGGGACTTCCCAACAGTCAGGCCGATGTTGCCATTCTTGTTGGTAGCTTCCCATATTTCAAGCATCTGATTATCGGCTTCTCTTCTGCTGATTCCATGGGGAGAACAATCGGATATCTGATCGAGGATTATGTCTTTAGTCATCACTTCCTCTTCAGAGATTTCGTGCTTTTGTTTTCGTGTCCTGAGATGATCGACAACTACAGGTTCCAGTTCCTCAACCTCTGGTCTTGGATTAACATGCTTGCCTTTCGAACTACCTTGCCAGTGCAAGCTGCTTCTTGATTTCAATTTTTCAATCTGTCTCATTGCAGCCTCTAGTTTGGAGTTAGCATTTATGTTCTCCACCATTAGATGTCTCTCCTTTTCCATGACTGCGTTCTCTATTGCTCTGATCTTCATTTGCATTTCCTGCAAGGCCAGCAATCCACCACCGAACATTGCATTCTCTCCTTCGCTCAATTGTTGACACCAGTCAGTATGAACGATCGTTGTGTCATCCTGCAAGTGATGGACTTTAGAGGATACCCAATAGCGGATGCAAGGAATTGAGGGAAGAAAATGATTATTAAGTCATTTCACGAAAGCAATCCTACGAATGTCTAAGATGGTTCTCCACAGAAAGCATATTTATAAATAAAGGACAGATTCTTGACGAACAAATGGATGTTTGAATGAAGTTTTGGGAGTTCCTAGGTAAGGTAAGATCAAAAAAAATTCCCAAGTGACTGATTATGCTACTCCACATAATTGATAATAATAATAATAATAATAAATAAATAAATAAATAAAGGTGGAGGTACTACTCTTAACTGGCAGTTATAGATTTAGACTAGCCAAAGAAAGTATTGATGCAGATTGGAAGTATATATAAAAGTGAGCAACCACCTTGGCATCATGAGGAAGAGTGTGACTTTCTAATGAAGTAACGCTATCCCTCAAAGAATTGAAAACTGGGATAATGGCGGTCATGTGAGCTGTATGTCCTTCGTTTACACCTTCAAGGGTACGTACTGTTTCCTTCAGCTGGTCAATCTCCATAGTTCTTGAGCAGTCCCTATCTTGGTGGAGTTCACATGCTTTAACAAGCTCACGAACCTTTTCTTCCAAAATTGCTTCTGTCACAGCAGATGTCTGCAGTTCACCGAATAATGCAGTAGCCTGAGACTCCCACTCTTCGAGCTCATCTCTTTCCTTTCGCAGTTCATGATTCAAATTGTCCTCCCTACTTTTAGTTACCACATATTCTTCATGCAATTTACATAGCTCAATCTCTAATTTCTTATTCTCTTCATGGATGCACTCCACCTCCCTACTCTGCTCGTCATAATGTCTAGATAATGTCAGCAATTGTCTTTCTTGATCTGCTCGAATGACCTCAACCTCACCACAATTGCACTTCAGATTCTCTACCATTTTTTGCAGTGCCGCATTCTCATTCTCCACAGAACAAAGCTTCTCCAACTTGCTTTCCATTATCTCTACTTTCCACTTTAGGTCATAATTTGTATAATTGAGTTCATCCAGATTCCCTATCAGCTTCTCAACTTCCAGAGACTTTCGAAAGATGATATCTCTGAGAAGGGAAGAATGGATACCCTGAGATACCGATTCACAAAAAGCAGCACAGATTTCCTCTTCTAGGTTACACTTTTCAGCCTTCAAGGTTGAGAATGACTGCATCAACAATCTCTGCTCAGAAAGCATCTTGGAATTCTCTTCTAGCACGTTTTTATGACCCAGTTCTGAGTCCAAAAGCTGTCCCTGTAGATTCTTTAACTCATCCCTCAAAATGTCCTCTTTGTTTTGCCCCTCTGTAACTTTCACCTGCAAGCCTGCATTCAACTCTACAAGTTTTTGGCTCTCACCCTGCAAAACCAACTGCTGCTCCATCCTGGTAGTGAGCTCCTGATCAAGAATGTCTTTAGCTGTCGCAAGATTAGCAACCTCTAGTTGCAGTTCCCCAAGTAGGGAAACAAGAACAGAATTCTCAATGACCAGCTGCTCATTCCTGAAAAGCAACTCTTCCGTTTCTTCAATCTTGTCAACCACATAGTTCAGGAGGTCTTGCTCTGCCTTACCTTCATACCACTGGTTTGCACCAGGTTCAAGCATCCTTAGCACTCGGTAAAGCCCCATCTTCAATGTTTTAATTTGGTCAAACAAAGACTGCACTTTGGCTTTTTGGGCTGTTTTTTCAGATTCCAGTTCAGAAATCAGTTTGTCTGACAGTTTAGATGCCTCGAGTAGTTTCTGATATTGAAGCAAGAGGGAAATGTTCTTTTCTTCCATATCCCTTACCCACCTTTGCCAGATAAAAATCTCAATCTGAGAATTAACACCTTTTTCCACTTCATCCTCGTACTTTTTTATTCTATGAAGAACTTCTTCTTCTAGTAAGCAGATCTTTGATGCCATGCTAGCCAGCTGGGACTCACTGAACTGGGCAAGACTAGCATATTCTTTCTTCTGAGCATCAAGAGAAACCCGTAGCTCTTGTACTTCATCAAGTATTGCATCTTTATCTTTCTCCAGATTATAGTAGTTATGTGTTAACTCTCTGAAATTTTTCTCCAAATCTTCCAGTCTTTTCTGAGTATTGTCCAACTCAGATATCAAGCTTCCTTTGGCAATGACCAGGTCAGACTTCTCATTCTGCATCGTCTTATACAATTCCTCCAAGCTCTTTAATTTCAATCTCAAACTTTCAAGCTCAGCATTTGCATCAAGAAGGGAATTCTCCAAGAAAAGGTTCTTCTCCGTGACTTTCTCCAAATGCTCAGTTGCAACCAGCAATTGTGAGACCAGCGTTGTCTTCTCAGAAGCAAGAGCTTCTTTATCTGCCAGGAGAAATTGATAGGATTCTTCTAAACTCTTCAGCTTTTTCCTAAGCTCCTCTAGCTCGACATTTAGATCTGACAAGGAATTTTCCAGAACTGCATTTTTAGTGATAAGTTTCTCCATGTTCTCAAGCTTCCCCAGAAGTGCTTCATTTTCACTTCTCTCTTTCTCAAGATCCCCTTTCAATTTCGTGCTCTCCTCTTGCAAATTCTTCACAGAAGACCCCAAACTCTCTGAACTGTAGCCAATTGATTCCACCTGATTCATTACAGCCAGATGTTTCTTGTTAAGTTCATTTATTTCCTCTTTTAAACAGTATATTTCTTGCTGAAGAGCATTTCTTTGGTCCACCCGTAGCTCTACTTCAGCTTCAAGTTTTCCTATTGTTTCCCGCAAGCCTGAAATCTCACCTTGCAAATTCTGTATCGTCAAAGTTGAAGATAAATTAACTTCACTCAAGCCCTTATTCTCCACCTTGACCTGCGCCAGTTCATTCTGTAGAATATGATTATGAGTTTCCAGGCCCTCTGAAATCTGAGCCCTATTCTGGAGCTCTACGGCCATAGACCTCAGTTCTTCCTGTGACTGAGAATGCAAATGTTGCAGAGTTTGAAAAGCAGTTTCAGCCTCCACAAACCGCAGATGCTCTTCTTGTATGCAAGTCCAAAGTCTTCCCATCTCCTTCTGTTTCTCCGTAAGTTCCTCAGTTTGAGCAGCCACTCGTTGTGATATAGACTCCAATTCTGAGTGCATAGTTTGGTTTGATGTTTCCAACAAAAGACACCTCTCTTCAGCACCCTTGAACTTAGCAACTCCATTATCTAGCTCAGATTTGAGCCGTCCAACCTCCTCCTCAGCACAAGCAAGTTTATGCTCCAGAAGTGAAATTCTTTCCAGGCACTGCTCGTATTGAGCGGAAGCAGTTTCCTTCTCATTTATTAGCTCGGCTAATGCTTGCTTCAGAATTTCAATTTCCCTTTCAGCTTCTTCAGCGCGCTCATAAGACCTCTTTGCCTCTTCCTCAGCAAGCCCTAATTTTTCCCTCAGATCAGATATCATATCCAGAGACTGCTTGAGCTGTAGAAGAGCAGCGTCTTTTTCAGATTCTAATCTAGTTATGTCTTCCTTTAGTGATTGTGTTTCAGTTTCAGCCTCACTTGCACGCTCACTAAGTTCCCCTGCATCCTTCTGGGCAAGGGAGATGCTATTCTCAAGATTTGCTATTTTATCCAAACACTGCTGGTATTGAAGATAACTAGCTTCCCTTTCAGCCTCTACCTTGCCAAGGGCTAACTTCAAAGTTTGTACTTCTGATTCAGCTTTGCTAGCCCGATCATTAAGGTCCATGGAATCCTCTTTTGCACGAGAGACTTCTGACTCCAGTTTAGACAATCTTTCCAAACTTTCTCGATACTGAAGTAGACCAGCTTCCTTTTCAGCTTGTAATTTAGCGAGAGCATTCTTCAATGTTACAATTTCTTCCTCAGCTTTTCCCACACGTTCAGACTCGGATGGAACTCGAGCCTTGAGATCCTGGCTACCCTCCTCTGGATCAGAAAAGTTGAGTCCTTTTCTTACTCTTCCTTCGGCAAACCTTGAATGGTTCACCACTTGTCCAGACCCCAAACTATCACTGAGCTGTCTCAAACCCTTTCTGCCAGCACCAGTATCAGATTCGTCGGTAAAAGCTCCACTCCTCTTGGCGGTATAGAAAATTGATGATGACGACCCCAAAGCATCGCTTTGCAACTCATCAGGGTCAACAAAAGCACGCATTGATGACAAATCAGGTGTACGGGGATCACCATCTGCCAAGGGACCTGTAGGTGATTCATCAGTAAGAACAAACGGAATTTGATTGGGAAATGCTTCTGCCATCGTCCGATGTGCCTGGCGTAGCACCCCAGTTGCATGATCATATCTTTCAGCCAATGCACGATAAGCCCTGTAGAATTCTTCGACCAATTTCATAAGCTCCGGTCTTTTTTTATAGTACATCTCTGCTCTCCGTGCAAATGAATCTGCATCTTCTTCAATGAGTTTGATCATTTGTTTCACTTTAACATCCATATCTGTCCCGACAGAATAGAATCAGATCAAGGCATTAATGCAAAAACAAATAAAGAGAAAGACCGAAGAAGTTTCATCTCCAAATTTAGCACTAGAACGGTAGAACCTACTTTGAAATCACTGTCACTGAACATGACTTGTGAAATCATTATTAAAAAATACTGGAAACTAAAACTGAGTCACGATACAGTATAGAAATTAGTTAATTTCCTTCACAATCTCAAAGTAGCAAGTACAATTTTGAAAAAAGTAAGGTAGTTGACACTGGTATTCACAATGTCTGATATCATATAACTAGCACGCAAAGTTCGCAACTACAAGACCGTCTTTCAATAGCAACTCAAGTGAAGAGTAAGTACTTCGTTAAACCGCTACAAGTCGCGTACATACAGAGTCCAACATGCCGAATTAAGTTATAATCCCATTGCAAAGGCAGCATCTATAGGGTGATCTAAGAAGATAGACAATACTTGAAACAGAATAAAAGCCAAGTTTCTAAAATAAAACAGAACAATACCAGTAAGATTCTCCTGAAGCCATTTGGAGTTTTTTGGGCTGATGTGACTGTCCCACCACCAAGAGTACTTGCGTTTAGAATTTGCCTCCGAGACGGTTCCCATGGCTAAATCCAAGTAGAACACTGTCACTAAATTCCTTTAAACAAAGACGGATGACCCAACCAGAATACGAGACGAAAACGGCAGTCAAGCGTGCAAAGATGGCCAAATATAAAGCTCCAAAGCCCGTCCTTTCAACAACCTCCAGAAACAAAACATTCCATAATTTAGATTCCATATGTAAGATCATAAATCGCAATCAATTGAGATCAGACCTTAAGCTACCTGATCAGCCGTAAGTAGTCCAAGGATTAGGAACAAAGGTTAACTGCTAACTCCAAAACTGGCAGCATGAACCTGATCGCGGAAATACCACAAAACTGAAAATTTAAATAGAAGCAAAGTTAGATCATCGAGTTTCATAGTTAAACATCCAAGAAAAAAAAGAAAAAAGTTGCTGCATAATCACACTTGAGAAATCATACAATTATCATGCACTAACGTGGAATTGAAGTGAAAGACTTCAAACAAACATTCCTTGAAAGCTCGTAGAGAAGGAAAAATAAAAGAGAGCGAGATAGAAATGAAGAAAGAAGAATACCAAAAATCGAACACGAGAACAACAGAAACAGAGGGCGGCTTTGAACATGTTGACTAACTTAAAGAAAAGACAGAGAATCTCACCGGAAAATATGAACGCGGACGCTTTATGTTACTACTGATCAGCAGTTAGTGGAAAAGAACAGACAAGTTTGGCAGGTTTCACATATGCTATGGAGTTTCAACCCATGGTTGCTAGATCTCAGCTTGCGTCTGGTCGTCTCTTTATTTCTCTCTCCGGACGTTGCTCGCTTGTTAGGTACTGTTTGCTGATGAGGAAAGCATAACAAAAGTCCGGGGCAAGGAAAACTAAAAACAAAAACGTAAATTTCTAGGAAAAACACCCAAGTGAGTGACTTTTGCTGTTCTTTTCGTTATATATATGTATAGTGTACTCGTGTTGGGGTGATTCTGGGAGATTTTGTTTATCCTAGGACTCTTAATTACGGCTTAACGAAATTACTAATCAGCCCTTGTTCATACCTATTTTAATCCATATATTTATTGACTGATCGTTGAGAAAGATTCTGTTACCATTAAAGCAGAGGTGCGGTCAAATGTCAAAATTTGGTAATAAAATAAAAAATACATGTATATTTATTAAATGTGATACAGTGTAAGTAAGGAATGAAGAAAACAATTTACATGAATCCAACGGTAAGGTATTTGACATTAAGACAGACGAGTTGCTCAACTTAATGACTCCATTAAACTCCATTTTTGGCCGTTGATTCCCACTTACCACTAAATTAAAGACGTAAAAAGTAAACAAAAGAAGAAACGGCCAATGATCCTTGGTGTAAGGCCAAATGGGTCTTTTCGATGGGTTAGGGGCATTGTTAGAAAGAATCTTTAAGGGGTGTTGGTGTTGCCTTGCCTTGCCTGTCCTGTAGGATGATATGATTGAGTTTGACACGGTGGCTCTTCCACTTTAGAGGAAAAGGTTAGGGACTTGGGCGGTGGCGAGGACGGCTGTCATTCGCCAGTCCACCAGAAGAAGTCTGAAATCCTCTTCCTATTGTCCAATATGGGCCCATGCAAAACATGAATGCCGTAATCCTCCGTTACAAACGAAATAGTAAGGTATGTAGTTGTTATTTAGGAATTCAAGCACTATATAATCTAAATAAATAATTCATTCAGCTAAAATATTTAAACATTATTGTCATAATCAAGCATATCTCTATGTTCAATTTTCATGTGGAGAGATGGTCCACATCTCTTGGGTGAGTGCAATAAAAGCGTCACAGTTGATTAAAAGTGCCATAATTGGTCCATGTGGTTCAATAATAGCTTTCGTTAAACAAATCTCATTTTTTAAATGTATTTACTTTTGTAAATGTAACAAAAAGTTTAGGACAAATCATATTGATTTCAAAAGTCTAATTATGCAGGCAAGCATAAGCCACTGGACTCTTCTGATGATGACGTTGATTCACATTGGGTTATTATTTAGAAGGGTAAGGCAGCTTGGAATATTGGGTTGGTTGGGCGTAGGTGTAAGTGTACGATTTTGTCTTTTGTCTTGAATTATCTGCCTGCCCCCCTATCTTGATGACGTCCACGTAAGCTCAGAAATTTTGAATGTTAAACAAGTCAGAATGTTCCGTTTGTTTCAGCTTTTGGAGGGTTTAAAAGTACTTTTGCCTACAGCAAAAGTTGTTTTAAGAAAAAAGTTAATATTTGGCTATAAATTTTAAAAGTACTTTTGAAGTAGAAACAGCTTTTAAAAAAGCTCAAATACAGCTTTTTTAAAAGC
>JANITX010000010.1:26751972-26784111 GCA_027564395.1 Erythroxylum ulei | reverse complement strand
AAGGATATGATAATTTTTTAATTGTAAAACTATAAAATAAACTTAAAAACTAATATTTTTAAAATTAGATTTAAAAAATTAATAGCTATTAAAATATTAAAAATTAAATAGATTTTAAAATATTATTAAAGATAATTTTTTAATTATTGAAAATTTTAAAATTTAATTAAATTTTTTTTAAAAATTAAAAAATTTATTTTAATTTATAAAAGTTGGTTTATTAATTAATAAATTGATTCTAAAAAATTATTGAAATAAATTAAACGAAAATTAAAAACTAGTTTATTTAAAATTTTTATTAAATTAAATTAATTTTTAATATTGTTAAAAACAGAGTGGGGCAAAACTGCTATTTAGAAAACTCCAGGGCGTCATTATATAAATTCCGAAATCGCGTAACAGCCACATCGCAAGGTACTAGTTTGTGCTTGTTCAGTTCAACCACCCGACAGACTCTCTGCTAGCTCATGGGACGTGCCCACATGTCGTCGTTGATGACTGATTTGCTCCGACATTCGGGCGGTGTCGCCGTCATTGATGGCGGCCTGGCGACGGAGCTGGAACGCCACGGTGCTGACCTCAACGATCCTCTCTGGAGCGCCAAGTGTCTCCTCACCTCTCCTCATCTCGTCCGCGCGGTATTGTACCCATCTCACCGTTGAGTTCCGATTTACGTTCTAAATGATTCGGTTTCTGTGGTTATTTAATACTGAGAATGTAGTTCGCGTGCTTTCTTTAGATCTTGTTCTGTTAATTTCGAACTAAATGTTGCGTCGTTAATGTCAAAAAGAACTAGGTATTTGGTTTCGTCTTTGTTAGATATGCTTCTCTGTGAAATGATAGTGGATTAGTCATTTGTGGACATTATATTGGTTTAACTACTGTCTTGTCTGGCAGTATGAGTTTGTTTTCGGTAGTAAGAACGGGCAAATCATGGAGATAGAGATCACCATTATGTGGAAAGTTTTTGTCTCGGAGTTGGTGTTGGTTTATGTTCTTTATGGAGTCGGCTTTGTCAGTCTGTTTATGCGGTAATATGATAGTATGAATTTTGTTAAACCTAAATATTGGACGACTTAGATACTCTTTGATCTTGTTTGTCTGGAATAAATATATTTAGTGAGTCTCTGAATTTGGGACCACTGTGATCTTTTATTGCAATATACGAGTAATGAGTTTTTTAATTTAAACCAGGAACTTATATTCACCATCTCTCTCACTGTTCAGCTCTACTCTTTGATGTTTGGAAAGAGCGAAGGTGAGGGGAGGTCATTTCCCCATAGTTTATTCCGCAACCCAAATTTATTTTAGTTGGCTTAGTAAATGAAATATCTTGCAATTGATGGTTCATATTAGGAAAGGCTTGCTTGATTAAGTGGACAGAACTTCTTTCTGGGCCACTGGATAAAGATTTATGATTATTTTTAGAAGTGTAAGCAATTGAATGTCATCTAATAGAAGAAAAGACATGTTCGTGTTTGAGAAATGCTAGCTATAGTTCTATTTAAGGCATTTTAAGCAGGACCATTTTGTTCAGAAGTGGATAAAATGTGATTAAATTTATGGGAAAAGCTGTAACTGGGACCCAAACCAAAAAAGATGTTAATGACGTTAATGGTTTAGTGACTTCTTTTTGAAGGGATAAAACCATGTCTTAATGTTACCTTTTGTTAAAACTTTAGAATGTGAACTGTAATATATCTTCACATTTTTCTGGTTCTTTTGCTTCACAGGTACACCTTGACTATCTTGAAGCTGGTGCAGATATCATTATCACAGCATCTTATCAGGTATGATTCTCTTTGACTGCCATCAACCGCCTTTGCCCACCCAAAAGAGAAATAAAATGCACCTTCATGCTTCCCGTCTCTCTTTCTCTATATGTATGAAATTGACCCTCATGTTCAATTCAATATGAATAGGCCACAATTCAGGGTTTTGAGGCTAAAGGCTTTTCTACTGAAGAAAGTGAAGCCTTGCTTAAGAAAAGCGTAGAGATTGCATGTGATGCACGGGCTATTTACTATGAAAGATGTAAAGAAGGTTCCCTTGATGGTAATAACAACGGTCGGGTTCTAGAACTACGTTCCATTCTAGTTGCAGCTTCTGTTGGCAGCTACGGAGCTTATTTGGCTGATGGATCAGAGTACAGGTGAGCCAACCTCTTATTAAAATTTGTACACTGATTCTATTGCTCACATTTCTGTGTGCATTAAGCAGCTAGAAATCCTTTCTTTTATTTATGAAATATCTTCTGGAAGTTCCATGCATGGTTTATTGTTCCTTATAGTATCTAAAGCACCAGAATATTACTTTCAACAGGAATTGTACTGATTATAACGGGGGTAGAGTATGACGATTATTAATTCTCCATCCTTTCATTACTTTATTTCATTTACTGCCAAATTAAGCTTGAGGGCATCAGACTATTGTCGCTTTTTTTCTGAAAAGGCTAATACACTATACTTGACTGCCTTCATCTCTTATTCTGTTTCGTGTCTTTATTAGTGGGAACTACGGCGACAAAATTACCCTACAATACCTGAAGGATTTTCACCGGAGGAGGGTGAAGATCCTGGCAGAATCAGGGGCTGACCTCATAGCTTTTGAAACAATTCCAAACAAGATAGAAGCTCAGGTAATATGCAGGGTCTTTTACACGTTGTAATATTTCATTTACTTTGGTTTTCCTAAACATTTTGTATCATCGAAGGCATAAGGAAAAGCATTCTTCAGTGCTAAAATTCTTGTTTATTGTGCTATGCTATACCTGGCTAGGAGTGTCTTCAATTATTGAACCAGGCACCTGCTTCATATTGATGTTTGGGTAATGCCAAATTGAGTTTGTTGGAGAAGGAAATTGTATGAAATGCTGGATCTTAGGCTAGCTATTTCCTACATGCTTGATTTGCTACTTATTTCTTGCAGGCCTATGCTGAGCTCTTAGAGGATGAAGGCATAACAATTCCTGCTTGGTTCTCCTTTAACTCTAAAGATGGTATCAACGTGGTTAGTGGCGATTCTTTAATCGAATGTGCCTCAATAGCTGAATCCTGCAAGAAAGTTGTAGCCGTGGGAATAAACTGCACACCTCCTAGATTTATTCAGGGACTGATATTGTCTATGAAGAAGGTACTCTTATGGTGGTTATTCAAACATAATTTGTTGGTTTCTTTTTGTCCTTTTTGCGGATAGTTGAGGTTATGTTCTTATGGATTTGGAAATGGTCCTATCTTGTTATGTTTTAAATTTATACATCAAAGATTCTTCAGGTGACTACTAAGCCGATTCTCATATATCCAAACAGTGGGGAGAGTTATGATGCTGAGCGAAAGGAGTGGGTGGTAAGTCCTTTTTTGCAGTGGAATACATATTATTTTAAAATCAATGGAAGGCATTTTGAAAAAAGTATCCAGGTAGAACCCTTTAACTGAATATATGGATTCCATTTGTTATTTTATGTTAAGTACAATCTTGAAACTTAATATATTAGCCTCCTTCTATACATGGCAAACTGATGTCTGTTTGCATTTGTTTCCGTTGCAGCAAAATAGTGGGGTGTCTGATGAAGATTTTGTTTCGTACGTAGATAAATGGTGCGAGGTTGGAGCTTCTCTGGTTGGAGGTTGTTGCCGAACTACTCCTAATACTATCAGAGCCATACGCAGGACTCTTCCACATAGATCTGCGGATCAATCTTGCTAATCACCAGTAACCGCCCTGACTTCAAATGGAGATGCTACAATGACCAAACATCCAGCAGAAAACATCTCGACTTCAAATACCAGGAAGCATCCGTGGTGTGCAAGATCCGCTTTTGACTTTGAAAGATCCAACTGACGACGTCAGACGTAGATGTCTCGCTTGCTTGCTTCTTCGTATTAATGTACTTCTGTAAGATTATCTTTGAAGTTAATGACAATCAGTTTCAGTCTGACAGTTTTGTAAGGTTGTGTTGGAAGTTCAATGATAGCGCCTCAGTTTACCAATTAGTATTTAGTAGTCGCTGAGTGAACGACATAAGTATGTTTTGGTCCGAAACATTTTACGTCGAAACTTTGGTACTGCACAGGGTCTAAATGAAGGTTACTGGAAAGGTGAAGTGATTGCCTATCCATTTTATATCTACCGTATATTGGAACCTACTAATTGTAACTTGTCAAACATAATAAAGTCTTGAGAAGTGGCACAAAAAGAGAAAAAAATTTATTAGTATTTTTGGTTAGTCATTGCTTGATACCAAGCCTGGCAAACTCTCATTTTCTATTCGGACATATCTCATTATATATTCCACTTAATAGGCATCTTTCAAGTTAACAGTACCCAAGTACATGTGTACAACAAATGTCTTTAGTGCATCAAAGGTCAATTGTTTCAAGTACACCACATTCCTTATATTGCTATGAGGAACTACGAATTCAAGTATCAAAGCCTGAGTAGATGCCACTATCTCTTAACAACCTTTTCTCTTCTTCAACATAACTCTTACCCCTGCTAGCCTGACCAAATTCTCGTTTCCTCTTCTCTTTCTGGGAGAATGAAAGACTCTTCTTCTCCTTTGAAGTTTGCGCACTGGCCAGTTGCTCTCCATCCTTTAATGCAGCTCTCGTTCTCTGTCGTTCTTCATAAGATTCTTCAACTTCACCAGTTCTGCCCTGTTCTTTGCCAGTAGACCAAGACCAATCCGGCACTACTTTATCTTTCGGAGGAGGCACATTCAAAACTGACAGTCCACCTTTATAGCCATGTCGCTTTAATGCTTCAAAGTCCACGACTTTTCGCCTTCCACTCTTGCCTACATGGAAAGGAAAATAAACATAAGGGTGCAAAGCAAATTCTCCTCCGATACCAAAGTGGAGAATTTGAGAAATAGGAACTGAAATGAGGATGTCCACAAACAATATAGGTTCTATGCCACCATAGCTAATTATTCACCAATCCTCATCATTATGATTGCATGAACCAGGGTACCAAAGTATAAAAGAACTTGTATTGCTGAAACACTCCCCAACCAAATTCCTTCCTCCAACATTGCTTTATTGGTCCAAGTAACAAGTTTCCCACACAAGAATATAGCAGTTTAAGATTAGGCATACAGGTTTATACCGACCTCAAGCTATAGAATCAACCAAAAGTGTTGTACCAATCCTTGCACTAGTACATGGAGTTACCCTTCTAAGTTCCACCTCAATAACCACTGTCAAATTTTAAACTAATTTACCTATCATTCAACTTGGGTAGCATAAAGAACTCCCAACATTAAGGCACTCACCTTTGTTTACAGCAAATTTCTATCTTCTTCAAGAACCATTAGAGACTATTCAGCACATATTATGCGTTATTCATGTCTGATTTCGGAACCCCTACTTAATGGAATAGCCATTTTGAATAATTTCATTTACTGTGCAATAGAAAAAGAAAAAGAAGTTCATACAAGCTAACAACTAAAGCTGAGAGGTCGACAAGTTGCAATCATGGATAAACAACGTTGGCAGAAATTGAATAACCATCGTAACAAAAATAATGGGAAATACCTCCAGATTTACGTTCTTTAGACTCGGCTTTATCAGCTGACCTGTCGGTTGCAGAATCTGAATGCGAGGATGACGACTCGTCGCCCGAGGAATCATTCCCATCGTCATCACTCCAGGGCATAGGCCTCTTCATGCTTCCTCAATTACAAGCTACAAACCAGGACTTCCGTAAAAATTAGAGCTTCAAATAATTATTCCAAGAACAGATTAAAAATTAATAAGAAAAAGTCATAGCTTTGCCCTAGACCCACAACCCGAAGATCATAGCAAAATTTAAACAAAACCCCAAATTGTAAGCCGGAGAGAGTTATCTCACTGTTCAAGGAATGGGCACCCATTAGATTGAGAAAGCATCTACCAGTTAAATGAAAATGCTGACTCAAAAAAGACGACGACGTTTGTAAGCAATTTTACTTCATTTTTATATCTAGGGTTTGCATCAATTTTAATTTAACAGTTATGTGCTATTTGGGAAATTAGAAAAAAAAAAAAAGAAATGAAAAGGACGTATTCCCGCTGCCCAAGCACTCTATCTGTACCGTTAGGGTTTGCGAAACGACCCTGCAATTCGTCCTTCTATCCGGGAACTGGAGTGCCTCTCCGTCGCTCATCAAACAACGGCCGCCACTCCATCATCTATTAGTGGTTTTGGTGTCGACTATGGAGGTTGATAAAGAGGTCAACGATGGTTCTCTTATTCTGCTGAAGCAAGGAGCTGAAGCTGTGAGTTTCCTTTTACGAACATTATAGCCTGATGATTAGAAAAAAAACAATGCTTTGGCTTTTACTTTTATGCACCTTCTTGATTAAATTCCTCTTGCCGATTTTGTCTTGGCTTGATTTTCTAGTCAAGATTAAAGTTTGATGGATGTTGCTTGAGAGTTCTTATACTTGTTTAACGTTCATTTCAGAGAGTTTTCGATTCAATTTTTGTTGGAAGGAGGTGTATTGTCAAGGAACGTTTCTCTAAGAAGTATAGACACCCTACTCTGGATTCTAAACTTACTCTAAAACGCTTAAATGCGGTGGGTTTATTCTCATAACCTGTTTCTCCCTTGCAGCCTTGCTTCTATACATCATTTATAAGCTTTGTTCTTTTCATTTTGATGTGACATCTTTAATGAATTAAATCGATGGAGCAGGAGGCTCGATGCATGACAAAGGCTAGGCGACTTGGCGTATCTACTCCGGTGTTGTATGCTGTGGATCCTAAGTTGAACACTCTGACATTTGAGTTCATTGAGGGTTCTTCTGTGAAAGATATCTTCCTCGAACTCGGAATCAATGGCGTTATCCAAGAACGACTGGATGATGTCGCAAAGCAGATTGGAGATGCTATTGGCAAGTTACATGACGGCGGCCTCATTCATGGTGACTTGACCACATCAAACATGCTGATCCAGAATGGCACCAATCTACTGGTGAGTGAGTTGTTTTGCTTTGAAAGAGTAAACTGTTACGTGAATTAACTTTTTCATGTGATGTTTTGTTTTAGGTCCTCATTGACTTTGGTTTGAGCTTCACATCAACCCTTCCCGAGGACAAGGCTGTTGATCTATATGTGCTGGAGCGAGCTTTGCTTTCAATGCATTCTTCATGTGGCGATGTGGTAATTTTATGCACATTTGATCCGATCTTCTAATTTCTCTCATCCTATCACATTCTTCCTGAAACGCAAGAGAATAGAAGTCAACAATTTGTGGGAATCGAAAAGTGAAGCTATATGGGAATTCAACATTGAACTTATGGTTTAACTAGTAAAACCATAGGAATAGTACTTTGATCAAGTGTTATAAAGTACAGATTTGATTGACAGAAAACTCAATTACATGCTTTACACTTCTTCGCTGCTACTCAAAACTAGAAAAATGGTTTTGAAATTGATTGTGCAGATGGAGCGCATACTTGGAGCCTACAAGAAGTCCTCAAAACAGTGGTCATCAACATTGAACAAACTGGCTCAAGGTGGGTTTCTTGAAGTCTTTTGTTGATTATGATTTTGTTGTAGACTCAGACGGTCTTTAAACTTATCTTGCTATGCAATCTGTTACAGTTCGTCAACGGGGACGGAAGCGCACCATGGTTGGATAATCCTTTTCTTCTGTATTATTAAAACTATGAAAAGATTTATGTCTTCATCTCTGCACTCTCGTCGTGTGTGTGCCACTGGTTACTTCTCAATGAGATGGTAATTTGCAATGGTTGTGGTGTTTGATTCTAGGACTGGCTCAATCGAGGCCCACATCCTTTTCTGTGACAATCCAGCCCAACTTGTCCTTACCGTTGTATTAGTAAATAACAACGGTTGTGTTAAACCCTAGTGCGTTAGTAATCTCCAATTTGTTCCATAAGGATTTTTTGTTCCATAAGGATTTGTTCTCCCTCTTGAAATGAATAAGAATCAAATATTCCAAAACACGCACGTGAAATTGCTAGCATTTGATCTCCTCTCCCTCACCCAAACTCCCAAATTCTCCTCCTCGGACCCAATCTCCTTCTCCCGCAAAGGAGTCTCCCTTTCACGAGCAGAGATCGTTGGCGTTGTGACCAGCTGTGAGCACAAGGCAAACAGGTTCCTCAAGTTCGCTATCGACGACGGCACTGGCTGCGTGAGTTGTGTGCTCTGGCTGAACCACCACTCATCTCCGTACTTCTCGCGACGCAACCCCATAGATGTTCGATTAATTGCCGCAATGGCCAATCAGTGGGCCTCGGAGATCAAGATCGGGGTTGTGGCTAGGGTTCGCGGGAAAATAACGGCTTATAGAGGTGAGGTTCAGATTACGGTGTCGGATGTGGTGTTAGAGAGAGACCCAAATGTGGAGATGTTGAATTGGCTAGATTGTGTTAGGCTGGCACGTAATTGCTACGACGTGGTGGCTGCGTTTAAGTAAACATAAATGGTCTTGTTTGTTGATATGATATTATGTGGTTGTGAAGAAGCAGAGCGTAGAAGGGACTCATACTTTCTGGTGGCACTAACGCTATGATATAATAATATCGAACAGAAGTGTTTGGAGGCATAAACAGAAACTAGCAATGTTGTTTGAATTGAGAGTTTTTGTGGGAGAAAATACAGTATCCACCCACCTAATCACATCATTAAGCTTCTGCACTGTCAGCTTCGTTAGTTTAATTCAACGAAACTGTAGTAGTAACTGGCACTTGCTCGCTCACTCCTAAAAGATGAAAACGAAGAAGCACTCTCCCATGTGTGACAATTGTAGGAAATTTGAGTGGCATGTAGCTAGGCAGCACTTTAGCATATTGCACAAAAACCTATGAGATCGCGTGTTTAGATAGGCTATAGTGCCCTTAATGGCCTAGACAAGATCCTACTTCCATGTTCAGCATCACTCGTGGTTTTAGTTCATGCAATGCACGATAAAACACGTTTTTAAGCTTACGGACACAAGGGCTTCTTGAAATGAAAAACCTCAAAATTGCACAATTGTCTTGTATCCCTTGGACACGACTCTAGATTGAGTCAAAAAGTGCCTCAAATTTGCACATGGATTACTAAAAAGCAGCAAGTACCCGATGTGATGATGCATTTGCCTCCAAAGTTCAATGCCATGCCCAAAATTGTATGCTTACCTAGGAGCAACGCGTGTCCCAAAGCCCAAAAACCCCACGTTAAAGGAGCCATATGAACCACAAAATGGCTCAACTTTTCTCAAAGACATTGGAGGTTCTTGAATTAAGGATTTGAGTTACGCATTGACTATAGTTTTTATACATCTGCTACCTATCACCTACAAGGTATTGGATTTATCAATCAATATAGGCCTAAACTATAAGCACTAGCTTTGTGACAGATACAGAGAAGAGGACAGAAAGCCATTAAATCTATCTCACGTGACATACACCTTCTTTTATCTTTTACCCTCATGCTTTAACCGCTCTTTCTTTACCTCAACTTCCTTCCAAAGCAATCATAATATTAGAACACCAATCTGAAGACAATTGATCAAGCCTATCTTATCTGACCGTGGACAGTCAAGTTTTATTGCAAATATTATCAAAAAAAACTGCTGTTGTGTCTGTTTAGACAGGAATTTTAAGTTATTATTTAATAATAACTCGTAGTCGGAGGACTCTATATTATGGCAAAAATTACAAGTCCTCCCTCAACTCGAGAGAGAGTGACAGGGAAACGTACCTCTTTCACTTGCACTTTATTCCCTCTTCAAAGCATTTGGTGACGTCGAGAGAAGCTCTTCTCTACTCTGTGTCTTTGCATTGTCTTGTTTTGCTCTTCCGATCTCATAGTCTTTACTTCTACGCATCGCTGTTTTGAATTGGCTTTATTTCTGTTTCACTTCTTTCCTCATTTTCTCAGTTCCTCGGACGAGACACAAAGACAAGTGAAGAGCTTTAATGTGCAACTTGGTGTTTCTTGGATTTAACTTTCGCTTATAAATGTTGATCAGCTGTGTAATCCTCTTCTTTGCGTCGGTTGTTTCCTCTTCATTGCCTCAGGAAACTGAATACTCGTTTCTTTCTTCTCTCGTTGGGTTTAGCCTTGAGCCAATCTTTAACTCCTTCCACCCTCTTTGAAAAACAGAGCAAAAGAGCAAGAATCCTACTCTCAGGACAATTAACGAGATTTGTGTCTATTCCCTTTTCCAAAATTTAAAATTCTGTCATAAGCATCGTCGCAAAAACCAAAAAGAAACAAAAAAAATGATCTTCTTATACTTCTGAAAGACTAACACATATTCATCTTCATTGCCATATCATTCTGATGGCTATATGACCTTGAGAAGAAAAAATGAGAGATGGGAACTCGAAGAAAGGCAAGGTTTGTAGAATGCCTAAAAGAAAAATGAAAATAACATTCTTTGTTTGCCTGTGAATCTTATGTTCTCCAATAACTGACTTCGTTTATCTTGTCGCGAAGCTTTCATGGCCCAAGGCATTGGTCAAGAAGTGGTTGAATATCAAGAGCGAAGCTGAGGAATTTCATGTAGAAGATGTCTTTTATGGAGGTGATTACTGGCTTCATCTTCTGGAATTTGGAATTTCAATGCAACTTGATAGATACTTATAGACAGGGAAAACATTGCGTTATTGTATTTCTTCAATCTCTTATTGTCTCTATAACAAAATGGTTTTGGATTTAATCTATTCCTGATATATCAGATTGCAGAGCAGGATCTCCTAAATTATTCTTTTCTTCACAAGTTATTTTGTAGCTCTTTCACTTAAAATCCTTTTTGTATATGTTTGATTGATGCATTGGTAGTGGAAAGAACACAGCTTTAACTACTTTATTGTGTTCATTTTTCAGATGGTGATGAACATTGGAAGAATAACTCTTTTGAGAGGAAGGCATGCGCCATCAAGAAAAGTAAAACAGGTTCAGTATCAGAACCCAGTATTGCGTTGGACCACAATAGTCTTCCAAATCTGAAAATTTTCATATTAGTAATAAAATTGATAGTGATTACTTCTCTCACACACCACTCATTCCACCTGGTTTCCGGCAAACCCCTCAAAATCCCCATTTTTATGTGCAGAAATATTGAACAAGAGACACCCAGATCGACTAAGGCCAGGTAAGACAGACCCTGATGCTTACCAAGTTACAGATTTGCACCATTACAGGTATGCTAAGTCCTTGTAGTCATTTGTACATTTGTTTCCTACCGAAAGTTGGTTTTTATTGGTCTTTAATACCTAAATTGCTGCTGAGGCAGGATTTTTGTAGCAACATGGAATGTAGCTGGAAAGTCGCCGCCAAATTATTTGAATCTTGAAGATTGGGTCCATGCCTCACCTCCTGCTGACATGTATGTTCTTGGGTATGTGCACTTCATAAATTTCTTTTTTCTTTCCCATTCTCTGAACCATGCAACTGTTCTCACGTTAAGCTATATCTATTGGACTACATTGATTTCAGGTTTCAAGAAATTGTTCCTCTGAATGCTGGCAACGTCTTGGGCACAGAAGACAGTGGCCCAGCAAAAAAGTGGCTAGCTCTTATTAGGAAGACTTTGAACAGCCTTCCTGGTACTGGCTGCAGTTGTCACACTGCATCTCCCGTTCATAATCCACTAGTAGAATCCCACGCAGACTTTGAAGGGTCAACAAGGCAAAAGACTTCTTCTTTCTTCCATAGTTGTTCCTTCCAATCCTTGAGCCATAGCATGAGAATAGATGGTGACTTGTTGATGCGACAACCTAGGCTTGATCAACGTTTCAGCGTTTGCGATAGGGTAATGATTGGGCATAGACAGAGTGATTACGATCCTCACTTCAGGTGGAGTTCCTCTGACGACGAGAATGAGCCTGAAGTTTCACCATGTGCCACTTACTTTTCACCAATTGACTATTGTCGATCATTTCCCATGGAAGAACGGAAAAGGGGGAAATCTAGGTATTGTTTGGTTGCCAGCAAGCAAATGGTTGGAATTTTTCTAACTGTATGGGTGAGGTGTGATTTGAGAGGCTTCGTGCACAATATGAAAGTTTCTTCTGTTGGCAGAGGATTGATGGGTTATCTTGGAAACAAGGTATAGTTTATTGAGTAGAAACTTGCTTGGCTTTGATATCAAAACAGTACAAGAATCGCATCAAGCTTAGACTCTATTTTTACAGGGTTCCATTGCTATCAGCATGTCATTGCACCAAACAAGTTTTTGCTTCATCTGTAGTCATTTAACGTCTGGACAGAAGGAGGGAGATGAGCTACGAAGAAATTCTGACGTAATGCAGATCCTTAGGAAGACGACATTTCCCCGAGTTCATGGGATGGGAGATGAGAATTCTCCTCAAACAATTCTGGAGCACGAGTGGGGCCATATTCATTATCTGTATTCAATAGTTTATTGAAATCGCTGTTTTGCTTGTATATCTAAATGACAACTATGTTGATGCAGTCGAATCATTTGGCTAGGAGATCTGAATTACAGGATTGCTCTTCCCTATCGATCCGTAAAAGCTCTTGTAGAAATGCGCAACTGGAGCGCATTACTAGAGAATGACCAAGTACGTCACCAATTAAACTGGAGATTTATTTTCATCAAAGAGGTCTTGGAATTCATCTTTTTATTTGTTTCCATATTCAGCTTCAAATAGAGCAGAGAGAGGGACGAGTCTTTCGGGGATGGAATGAAGGGGGGATATACTTTCCCCCAACATACAAGTACTCCAAAAATTCAGACAGATATGCAGGCGATGATATGCATCCAAAACAGAAGAGAAGAACTCCGGCATGGTAACCTCCATTCCCTTCACAAGAGAAACATAGGAAGATTAACCTTAATTTCATTTGCATTGGATTCCAATGGACAACCTCAGCAGAGGAAATGATCTGTTTGTGAATCTTTGTAGGTGTGATCGTATATTGTGGTATGGAAGAGGGCTCAATCAGTTATCTTATGCTCGTGGAGAATCCCAGTTCTCTGATCATAGGCCAGTTTATAGCATGTTTTTAGCTGAGGTAGAGTCTATAAACCGCAGCCAAATCAAGAAAAACATGAACTGCTCCAGTTCCAGGATTGAGGTAGAAGAGCTGCTGCCACACTGGCATGGATACACTGGCTTCAGCTATAATTGAGTTGATGCGTTTTATTAGTCACGCCCAGAGCCAGTTCGCCTCAGATGTAAAAAGCACGTGTTGTGCAATATATCCCAGGTACTTGCCACACTCTAGCCAAACAATATTATTGACCTTTCATGGCTCCAATCTGTTGATAGAAGAAATCAACCTAAAAGAAATAAGAGGCGCATTTCTAAAATTGTGGAATGTGTCGTCTTCAACTATTCACTAAATTTTTTCGGTTGGGAAGATGCCTTCTTTTTCTCGGTTCTTATTTCTCATATGTTGTGTGGTCCACCACCTTGCAGATGGGCAATGCTGCTATGAGAAAATCTGCCTGAAAAATATCAAGCCATTATGTTGACAACAATCCATTAATGCGAGGTTGGCCCTCCTCTAACTTTTCCATTCTTGGTTTGCTAGTACTTTTTCCTCCAAGTAATTATTCTAATCTTCTTCGTCTCCTTCTTATCACAATTGGTACAGGTTATGCGAATGTCCCTTGAATGTTGACTCCGCAAGATTACTGTTTTTCTTTTCTCTTCATACCCAGTCCTGATGACATGGCAAATTACCCACACCTTAGGTTGATCACAGTAAAGAGGTAACAGAAACTAAACTTTAGTTGCTTAACAAGTTTCATAGCATTATTCTGTCTATTTTGATGTATGGACTTGCAAAATAACACTTCGTGGCTGAAGAAAATCTTTCTGTGATGTTTTCAGGATAAGGAAAAGAATCAACTTTGTTTGTTTCTCTTCTTTTTACAGTTTTTATGTATATGAAATAAGTAAAGTTAGGATGGTGATCGGTGATGGATACACAGAAAAGTGCAGAATTCCTGTACATGTATATTCTTTCTCTGCCGTGGCTAATGATTTTACTGAAAAGCAACTAGGCTGAACATTTAACTGTTCTTATTTTTTAATTTTATAGTTCTGAGAAGTGAACACAACACAAATCGACAAGCAAGAGTCAGTAAAAGTCGTGAGAGGTTGAGTAGGGGCTGAGGCTCGTGCACTTTTGGCTTCTGACTGTACAGAGTACCAGAAATTTTACATCATTGGTTACGTTTTATGTAATCGTTATCTTGGGAGTATGCATGGCATGAAACAGTAAAAACAGTGCAACCAAGCAGCCATGTCACCGTCTCTCCTCGGACTCAGTCAGCTAGTTTTATATATATAAAAAACTTCCCACTGCCACTTCAATGGAGACAAACTCTCGTAATAGAAAAAGAGAAGATAAGATTGAACAAATACTGAGAATAACAGCGAAGAAGAATCAAATGTGAGTAGTAAGTAAAAGGAAATGAAAATAATTTCGGTAATAACGAGTTAATAATTAATTATTATAAATATTATAAAAAGTGAGACGAACGAGTTTTAATGGTGAACATAATGAAATTAATTAAATACAAATTATTATGAATTCATTTAGCAATTAATTTTATTATCCTATTTATTGATAATTAAATTATATGCAATAATTTATTTTTAAAAATTAATTTTTGTTTTAATTATTGAAACTAATGGTATTGTTTATAATTAAAATTTTCATAAATAATTAATTAAAATATTGTAAAATTTAATAAAAATAAAACAAATTAAATGATTAAATTTTATTAATAATTAGTATTAAATAATTTTACAATATATGTTAGTTAAAAATAAAATTAGATTAAGAAAAAACTAAATTAGTTTTTATAATTTCCAAAAGTTATGAAAACATGAATAAATCAAAATGAAACACATAAATTAGAAACTCAAATATATAAATCTCTTATTAAATTTTAAAATGAAAAATAGAAGTATAACCTGAAAAACCTTTATAAAACAATTTCTGGCAAGTGCAGATAACTATACAGTGAAGCTGGAATGATCCAAGGAGCTATATTAATTTGAAACGAAATTAAATATACTATTATAGATAGATAGAGTTTTGATTACAATGAAACAAACATGCAAGCTATATATATTTATTGGCAGTCAATTGGCTGGTTATAGTTTAATGATATAATTATTTAAACATTCTTTATCTTATATATTTTCGTATGTCACTATAACAAAGCTAAATGTGTTACATATAATTTTTAACTACCATTTTTTGTTGTAGTCCAAAACGTTGCCAAATCCCTATAGTTGAAAATTACAGGTGACGAGTTCAGAAATTGTCATTAACAATGTTTAGCTACGCTTTGTTTTTGTAGCAACAAACTAATAGCTACATTTTGAGAAATCGTAGCTAATAGTTTTGGCTACACTTTTTTTAGCTAAATACTATTAATTACATTTTTATAATCGTACGGTTTTGGAATTTAGCTACATTTATGGAAACGTAGTCAAATTTTTTTATCTAATCAATTGTTTTTAGCTACATTTTAACCAAATGTTATACAATTTTGGAATAAATTATTTGTTACATTTTTATTCTATATTATTGTATATAATATATCGTTATATATTTTACTATAGATTTATTATATAAATAAATTGTATAAAATATTATTATTTCAAAATATGAAGCATTGTATATAAAAGGTAAAATATCTTTAAATTATACCAATAAAAAGAATATTCTTTATATAAAAGATTTTAATTACAACTTTATCAATTCTTATAGACAAAATAATAAATAAAGAAACCATTTTTTAAATAATAAATGCTCATATTACATTAAAAAAAACTAGAAAACGACTACTTAATATTGTCCACAACAATAGTTTCTAATTAAAGAGAAAACATCGTATAACTTTACCATTCACAACATAATCACTCAACAATTACATTTTCATCAGTTCTATAATCCGAAAAAAGTATTAAATTAAAATTATAATACAATAGGAATTGAAAAAAGAAAAAAAGTATAAGAGATATAATTAATACCCTTCGCTTTCCTCTTCATTTCTATCATTCTAGGTTAAGTAATCTCTTGAGTAACATATCATGTTTTGTTATTTTTGCTTGATTTTCTTATAATGCAGCTTTAAGCATCTTGTTTTCTTCATATAGTAATTGAATGATTATTTTATTTGAAGATGTTGAAAATTTTGGCTTAGGGCCATGACAAGACATTTGATATAGCCAAAACGTGTACTAAGTACGATATTACAAATGTCTTCTACACCGAACTCATTCCTCTTAGACATATATTTCCCTAACAACTTGCATCTTATTCTAAAATTAAAAAGACAAAACCAATATTTAATTCAAATATTATTACTTACTACTACATTAATAAATGAACTAAAATATTCAACAAATTTTTATACTTACATAATTGTTTTATGTTTCTTTTGACATTCACCCTTTACCTTCACCATAGTGAGTGACTTTATGTAATGTGATCCTATCACACTTTTATTTATGTAATTCCTTCTCACTCTATTTTATGAAATAAAAATACAAGGCACAATAAATAATGTAGTGTTCATCGATATAATTATAACTTGAAAACGAAAATCTTACATATTCATTTCAGACCACTACTAATGATTTTGACCCTTGATTATGAGATGTTTTCATTTTTGCTCTGCTAACCTTTTACCTTCTCACAATTTTCTTAAATAAAGAAAAAAATTATGTGATCATTAAATCATCTTACAAGATTAATGGAAGTAAACGTAAAGGCAAAAAAAATAAACATAAACTTTCAGGCTAACCTAATAATCACATAAACTATTTGAACTTTCTTGAGACATTCGTTTATGAATATGTATTTGTGCCTCTGCATTGGAAGCAAAAAATTTATAATACTAATGCAACTAAAAACGATGATCCTTAGTCCTTTGTTTCAATAATGAAGTAACGGAGTTTGAAACGTCTAGGTCTCAATATCCACACTATTCAATTTCAACTGTGAACAATAAGTAAAGGAGTAATTAATTTAAAATAATTGAAGCAATATTGCATATACTTAAATCTATTGAAAAATTACTGCAACTTTATCCAAACTATTTTCAAGCAAATTGTCTTCCTTCAAGTCCTTAACATATTTCTAATAAGGTAATTCTGTTCTCACAATAATCCCCAACTCACTTGATGATTTTGCAGATAGGATCTTGACAACAGGACGACCTTATTGAGTATTAATTTGTATTAATCACTTGCTATTCATTACAACATTCATTGGTTACAATTCACAAGCTCTAGTTTTACCTCTACATCTTTTTTCTAATACTAGCATTAGTAGTTGACAACAAATTAATAATGATAAGGAAATATTAGAATATATAAATATATATTTAAGTATAAGTCTATTTGTAGGCGTTAAAGATTAACAAACTTGCACTAGTTGCTTCATTGTTGTTTAAGGTAGAATAAAGTTATGTATGACTAATTTCATTGTTGTTTGAGGTAGAATGTTTTTATTGGCTCGGAATTAAATTAATGACACCAATTTATTGATCTAATTGAAGTTCCATAGTTGCCACCTTCTTCCCTTTGTTTCTACTAGGTACTGTTAAATTGAATATTTATAAAAAAACATAAATTTTAGTAACATTTCCATACATCTAATTATCAATATCAACATACATTCAATCATTAACATTAATCTAATTAACATAAGTCAATCATCAACATTACGTTTGAGACAATATAAGTAGCACTTTCATGAAATATCCAATCATCGTTATCAATATACATTCAATCATTAACATTGATCGTATTAACATAAGTCAATCACCAACGTTACAAACATTAACAAAATATATGTTACCAACATTAGATTTGAGACACTATAATGAGCACTTTCATGATACATCCAATCATCATTATCAACATACATTCAATCATTAACATTATTCGCATTAACATAATTCAATCATCAATATCATGCATATTAACAACAAAAATGTTACCAACATTATGTTTGAGACAATATAAAGAGTACTTTTATGATACATGCATCCAATCATCGTTATCAATATACATTCAATCATTAACATTAACCGCATTAACATAAGTCAATCATCAACATTATGCACATTTACAACAAAAATGTTACCAACATTACATTTGAGACAATATAAAGAGAACTTACTTAATACATCTAATCATCATCATCTAATCCCCAAATTCTCTAGCGTCTTTCTAATCCCATCATCTACGTCGGTATTAGTATTACTAGCATCTTAATAATTATTGTTACCACCATCTTCGCCTTTATCAACACTTGTAGAATTACTTGCTTCAAAACGTTCAGCATGATAAATCCATGGAGTATAGAATTATTTATGCCTCAGATTAGTAGGTGATTATATACCTCATCTTGACCTTAAATGTTGAAATTTAAGCAATCTATGCATGGACAACGAATTTCACATTATAAACTCATTTGATCTTTTACAAATTTCATGATACTCTTCACTCTTTCTAAGTATTGAGTGGACCATTTATGATGAGATATCCAACTTTTGCCCATGTAGATATACAATTAAAAGTAAATTATTGAATTAGTAAATGCAATTTAAGTTGTAAATAACATAATGATAAATCAAATTTGACGTACAAATTTGGTTTCTACTATAAAATGCAATTAAGCATGCTAAGAATAGGAAGCATGAACCCATCTCAAAAGCTATGTGTATAAGTAGTGATATCATCATTTTTAACAAGCATATCAGAGAACTATGAAGAAATCAATTAAAAACATAATTGTTGCAATCCTAATTGAGCAGTGTGCCCAAGTAGAAGGAAATTTGAATACTTTCTTATTTACAGACTTTTAAATTTTGGTGAAGAATATATTTAGCTTAAATGAATGTTTAGTAAAGTGGCCCCATTAGTAATGACGCATGACATGTTGTGTGAGTGATAAGAAAATTTCTTTTTCAATTCTTGAAAAAATTGCTAAATTATTGGACAAAGAATGTACATGAGTTTATTAAACATTAATGTTAAACACCCAAAATTTCAATGTATTTATTATTTGATTGTGATGTTTAAGTTTTACCCACTTATGGTAACGAGACAAACAAGGTTTGGGATATGATCTTGTTTGTTTAAACAATATTATAAAATAAAAACATGTTAATGGGTGCTAAATAGATTGTAATTTTAGCATGATAATTTTGGAAATTAAAGGTAATTGCGTAAAAAATAAAACTCTAAAAGGAGATACATCTTCAATTGAAGAAATACAAGCTAGCTTAACTATCTCATAGATGAGTATATATTAGAAAAATTCCTACAAATCTTGCTTACCTAATATAAGCCTAGAGTAGTGCAAGTAGTGCTCATAATAACCATAAAATGGGTTACTTTTAATATTCCTCTTGACCATCTTCTAATTCTATAGTTAAAGCTAGGTTAATTTTCTCCCTGATAGAATTTATTACTCCAATCCCATCTCTTAGCCATGCTCACAATTAGAAGCCTAATATTTATGTTAGACAAAATAATTTCTCTTGGCCAATATTTTATGTTAAGTATAAAGGTCCTTGTAATTATTTCATGATTATAACAAGAATTGCTTGTATTCAATAAAATTTCCCAAAATAAGGTTCAGAAGTTGCATCTATTTTCCATTTCCGTAGGTAGTTAGATTCACAAATTTCTTTTTCACTTCACATTTTGTTCAACTATCAAAGTTTTAAACGATACACACTAAACTAAACTATGTCTCAAACGAATAAATACGTCAAAGAAAAATGACTTAATCTGAAATGCAATGAATTCAAGGCATATTATCCTAAGCCAATTTAAAATGTCGTATTATATGGACGAAGATAAAGACAGACAGACATTGAAGATGAAGACAAAAGAAGAAGACGACTCGACAAGGATGGACAAAGACGGACATCTGAGTGTGCTGCTAGAAACCAAGGACGAAGAAAGATATGACACAAGGAGGAAGGAAGATATAAGGCTCGAATGTGAGGAGGAAGGTTGACCTACCTAGTAATTAGGTTTTCAAAATGACAAAAACGATGTCATTTTTATTGGACAAAACGATGTCATTTTTTAGCATCTAAATTGCCTTTGGCAACACTTTCTTAAATCATCACTAAAGGATCGACCTTTGGTAACGATTTTGACAATAGTCACTAAAGGTTAATCCTTTTTAATTTTTGGTTCATCTGCATTGCCTTTTGCCAAAGGTAAATAACTAAACTATATATATTAAAAATTATATATAATATAGAAATTCTATATAATAAATACAATATAAATAAGATATTAGAAAATTTATCTATTAAATATACATTCATATATCATTATATTAATTACAATTATTATCTATTCATTCTTATTATTTGTACATTCTTATATCATTATATTAATTATCGTATAAAAGTATATTAATTACTATATAGTTAAAAATAATTACAATAGAGTTAAAAATAGAAATTAAATATTAAATATTAAATAGAATAGATAGAGAATACTAGAATGGATAGAGAGTACATTTGAATATAATGAGAATTACTAACTTCATGTTAAAACTATTTAAAATTTTGTGACATCATATAAAATTGTCAAGTCATGTATTTAAAAAAGAAAAATAAAAAGTATAAATCTATCTAATATTAATTAATTTTGAGTTTATAGCTTTATAAATTTTTGTAAATGAGATTGTTGTTAGCTAAATTTATTTTCAAATTTAGAATCATTATAGATAATATTAAATTTGATTTTTATGAATATGATGTTTAAGTCACAAAATGACCAAGTGAAAGTTAATGAATTCATAATACTTGAATATGATAAAGATAAGAAGTGATACCAACAATAACAGTCGTGAAAAAGAGTTATTTTTTAAAATTTGTAACTGAAAGGGTATAAGAATTAATTATACATAAGAAATAAATAGTGTTAAATTTTGCTTATATTTGACTTTCTAAACTATGAAAAATATATTTTTAGCCAAAAGAAGAGGAATGAAAACATTTGGCTATGAATATATTTTCGTAGCCCAATGTTTTTAAAATAAACTATATACTTTGTGACCTTTAGCTAGGAAAATAATTTCATACCTAAAACTTTTGGCAATGAATAAGAAGAACAAAAGAGAATTTTTAGCCAAAGGGTACAAATGATCACCATTTGGCGACGATTTTTCAAAAGCATCGCCAAAGGCTTACTTTTTGGCGACATTTTGAAAATCATCAATAAAGTCTTACCTTCAGCTATGATTTCTAAAACGTAGCCAAAAAGCTACCTTGTTGTAGTGTTTATATGATAAAATTCATAAGGGGAATGAAGCTATGATGAGATCATAATTATGAAATTTATTGTAATTATGTATTATACCTAAATTGTTTATAATTATTATTTTATTGAGACTGAACATTAATAGAGCATAAAAAGATCAATATCCATTATGTTTTTTTTTCTTATGAAGGCAGTGGTTGATCTTATAAACTAAAGTATAGAGATACTTAAATAAAAGTGTAGGTGCTTGTTAGAGAACAAATTCACTTAATAAGCTCCTTATGAAAATTCTTTTGGAACATTACTTGTATATCTATTTATGATTGTGTAAGTGATTATTTGACTTGAGATCTCTAAAAAATCTCATATAAAGATTGCTATATTTTGATAATACTTATGATAGATTTTGTTGATGGTAGTTTAATTGGAAGTAATTAGATATATCATGAACTATATGGAGATAACTATGGTCAAATAGGATTCATCAATCTAAAGTGATTAGGAAGAATGTTCTATTATCCTCAGTTAGTATTGATTTAGAAAATCCTTAGCCAAAGTGGAATGATATTTTGTAAAATAATTTACAAACGTCTTTAATAGAATCAATTACTAATGGTGAAGAACTAATATGAATGGACTAAAATAGTGTAAATATTAATTCCATGATCTATGTTTAATTAAAACACTCAATGACAAAATGATTTAATTATACATAAAAATTATGCATAAAAGGTTAGTCAAAGCTATTTTAACATTCTTAAATATTAGAGTTGTCATATTATATAGTGCTATAATTGATTTGTGAACATAAATTGTTTACTTAAAAAATTAAAGATGAATTAAAATAGTTTAATTTATTTAATTCTAAATGTGATTGGAATTTTAATTTATATCCATTGTCAATATATTTAACAACTTGATAGATCAAAAACAAAAAATAAGTTGAAAAGAGAAAAAAATGTTTTAATAAAGTTAGATTTGATTGTAAAGTTTAATAAACTTTAAAATATGAAATATTTAAAAACTTTATGATTAATTGTAATTTTAATTAAATTTAAAGTTTTTATTTTAATTAAATTATTAAAAGATCCAAAGTTATGATACGCTTAAGACTTCAAAAAACGTTGGCACTTCTTATCTAATTTTCTGGAGTTTAGGTTTAATTAAGACTAAAAACCCTAAACCATAAAAGTGTTTTGTATCATTAGGTGGGTAAGTTTCAGGATTGGAGAGTTGCCTAAGTAATTTGGGTTTTGGAAACCTATCTTCACTGGTTCCGTCGGCTATAGCCGACGATGACTTTGTTTCTTGTTACTTTTTTTTATCGAGTTTATGGTTCCATGGCTAATATGGATTGGCGAATGGACTCCCCTGTGATTGCCATTGTCGCTGGAGGATAACCCAAAATCTTTCTAGATCCTTCTCTCATCGCAGTGGTTCTGCCTATCCTAGTGATGGTTGTGGTAGTGGTTAAGGATCACAAAGAACAAGTCTTGGTTGTTCGCTGCAACTTGGAGAAGTCAATCGTGACTGAAATGAAGTGTCGAGGTTGTTGGAATTGTGAATGGTTGGTCTTGCTCCGTTTGCCAGTTGTTTATCGAGGAGCAACAGCTGGCGACTGAACAGTGGGAGACGATGGTTGCTACTGTTTCTTATTGTTGGATCGCTGTTGACTCGGAGAAAACAGAGGAGATGCGTTGGTTAGAATAGTGGCGGTAGTAGGCAACATAAGCTGAGGTGATGCGAGATTACAAAATGCTTTTTTCTTAAAGACTGTGATTACAAAATGTTAATGACAAGAAGAGAAACATGTGGATGCTAAGATGGGCAGTGATGGTACTTACTGGAAAAGATAGACGTGATGGAAGAAGCGTCTGGAGAAAATGAAGTGACGGTGGCAAGCCGTCTGGTGGGGATGCGGTGAGGACAAATATAATTTGGTTTGGGTTTCTGGAAAGATGGAGGAGTGTTTGACAATAAGGTTAAGGTGTTTTAAGATTGGAATAAAGATTTTTAGATATTGGAATAAGGTTAAGGTGTTTTAAGATTGGAATAAGGTTAAGGTGTTTTAAGATATTGAGCTTTATTCAATATTTTTAAAATATTTTTAATTTATTAAAGCAAAATTTTCTTATTAATTGAAAAACTAATCTCTAAATAAATAATGAAAGGATTTTCTTAATTAGTTAAATAATTGAAAGCTTCTTATTTAATTTTGATCCTTTGATATTAGAAAATAGTGTTCTAATTACGAAAAGTTATTTTTTTTCTAATTGGATTGGAGTGTCTTACTTGTTGATTTTTTTTAATTTTTTTAAATTACAATAAGTAATAATAATAATTTATTAAAATTTTTCCAATTAAAGGAGTTAAGATAATTGGAAATATATTCTAATTGAATTTGAAAAAGTATTTTCAAATCAAGCTTAATTTATATTCAGAATATGAATTTAATTCTTTGAGAAATCAAATGGTTAAATCCAATTTAGTTATTCAAAGAGTTAGAATTATTATTTTAGATTATGAAGATCAATAGTTATAATCAAATTAACGTTGATGTTTCATGCATATAATTTGGTCATATTTGCATGAAAAATTGCATTATCTAATTTTATATGGTTGATATAATTACAATGGATATTATATTGTATGTTTCATGCATATAATTTGATTATATTTGCATTAAAAATTGCATTATCTCATTTTATATATATTTAATTACTTTTCTTACCTATATTAAATATGATAGAGATCATATATATTTTTAGTCTATGCTTTTGAGTATTTGATACTAAATTTGGATTTAACATTATTAAAATATTTAAAGAATGATAATAAATATAGTTTATTGAGTGAAAGTAGTTAATGATAAAAAATAAAATTCGTTAAGTAAAAGTAGTTGATCTAAGTATATTGGATTATAGGAGACATACCTAACATAAGTGGGAAGAATATAAAATTAGATAATTGAGATTATCCTTTTATACCATGATAGTTAAGTCAACATAATGAAAATCATAAAGTTACATAATATATGCTTTTTATTATGAATCATATGAAACTTATGAGACATTTTAGGTTAAAGAAAAACCTAATCAAACCTTGGTGAAAGGATGATGATTATATTAAATTGTTAAATCTTATACATATGATGTATAGGATGTAATAATAATTCACAAAATCTTGTATTTCATTAGATTCAGTAATGAATGACTTTCTATGATATAGTCATATGCTTAAGTGAAATATTCATTTAAAATTTTAAAAAGTTTAACTTTTTTAAATATAAGTAAAAATGAAGCATTGAGAATTTCGAAGCACTTCAATAAGATTGATGTGGTGTGATATAAAATTTCAATTATTTATATGGAATGAGATTCTCTAATGAATTATCTTTACAACCAAATTTTATAGTAGTATTAATTTGTGTAAGGAGAAAACACAATATGAGATATTGTAGATGCAATTTTAGCATGTAATTCTTAGTTGAAACATATTTTATCTATTAAGTTTAGAACTAAATCAGATAATAAAAGATTGTGAGATATCTACACGGTTGGTTATAATCTTGTGATGTATTAAAAGATATCTATTATTCTATATATGAGTTCATATTTGAGTTCAAGGTTATATCAATATTAACTTTAGAACTAAATCCTAGTTAAGGTATGTTTTACTTGGAACAATATTATTTTAAGATTGAAAAGGTTCCAATGTAGCATAATTGCTAATTAAATCAAAATACATCCTTCATTTAGTAAAAATGATTAATTGGACAAGAGGTTCATTAATGAACTTGGTATAGTTCCTTATTTTTCAGACAATAATGTAATATAGAACATTAGAGCCATTGGACATACAAAAAGGGAGAAGAACTTATTAAAGATCAAGTATGTATTAGATTGTTTCTCCTAAAGATGAAAGTTGTAAGATTTAAGAAATCTTGTAAAATTCTCTCACCGAACCATTGTATCAATAGTAGCATGATCGTCTTACGGTGATATGGTATAAGATACTTAATCAGTTGGTTGTAATTTATCGATATAATTATTTTTAGACATTCTTTATATTATACATATTCAAATACATATGATAAAGTCCACAAGATAAATATACATTGCAAATTAAATTATGATGAGATCATAATTATGATATTCATATTACATTTATATATAATCCCTAAATTGTTCTTCGTCATTGTTTTATTGATACTAGACATTAATAGAGCGTACAAAGACTAGCATATGTTATGTTTCTTCCTTTTGAAGGAAGTGGTCATTATCATAAACTAAAGTATGAGTATACTTAAACAAATGTGTGAGCTCTCATTAGAGAAAAAGTTATCCAAACTAACACCAAAAGAGAATTTCATTTGAAATATTACTCGTATGTTTATGGAAATTCTCATTGTAATGATGTATAAGTAATCATTTAACTTGAGATCTCCAAAATATCTCATATAAGGATTGTTATATTTTCACATTACTTATATCATATTATAGTCAAGGGTAGGTTAATTAGTTATTAATGGGTATAGAATGAACTATAAGGAACTAGTTAAATGATGAATATAAGATTCATCATCCTAAAGTGATTAGGAAGAATGTTTTATTGTTCTCGATTATTATTAATTTGAGAGATCCTTAGATAATGTGAAATGACACTATGTAAAATAGTTTAATAGAATCGATTAAATAGTGGAGAACTAATATCATGGGGCTAAAATATATTAGATATTGATTATGTAAAATAGTTTAATAGAATCGATTAAATAGTGGAGAACTAATATGATTGGGCTAAAATATATTAGATATTGATTCTATACTTTATGTCTAATTGGAACATTGTATGATAAAAAAGATTAAATTATACAAGAAAAACATGCACAAAAGGTGAGTCAAAATGCCTTTGACATTCCTAAATATTTCGGTGGTTATAATGCATTTCTAGACGCCAATCTTGATTTATGGATATAAATTATTTAATTAGAGAATTAAAAATAAATTAAAAGAGTTTAATTTGTTTAATCCTAAATATGATTTAGAGTTATAATTTATATTCACTGACAACATATTTAGGAACATTATAGGTAACATACAAATAACAAGTTGAAGAGAGAACAAGTGATTTAATCAAGTTAGATTTGATAGTAAAGTTTGATAAACGTTGTGATTAAATATAAGATATTTAAAAATAAGGAGCAATATGAGATATTGAATCTTTTTTGGACCTAATTAGTGTTTAATTAAAATTATTTATAATTCTAATTAAAGTTTAATTGAATTAGAATTTTATTTCAATTAAATTACTAAAGGTTCAAATCTTATTATAAATAGGCTAAGGATTTGTAACTTCTTGCCTAACTATCTGTATAATAGTTGTAGAGTTCTCTCAACACTTTCTGTAGATACTATTAGAGGTCGGATAATATGTGATTAAGGTGATTGAAATGAGTTAATTTTAAAAATGGTTTGGGGGAAACGACAAGAAAAGATTCGAGTTTCACAATAATTTATGAATTGTGATTCATACTTTATTATGTTTTGTGCATTAATCATGTTATAGAATTTAAGTGATCTTGACTTTTAGAAATTCAAATAAAAAGGCTTCGTCTTATTCCATTGAGTGTTGGGTTAGATCTTACTAAGATTTTTCAATAATATTCAAAAATTAATTTTTTATTTTTTAGCCAACACAACACTATGATGAACCAATTATGTCTCTTGCATCAGTTACTAAAGAAACTATATATAGGAATGGGAGGCATTCACTCACAGAAAGATTATATTTTAGAACTCAACTAGGAAGGTTGACTGACGCTCTAAAGACAGAGAGAGGGGCACACCCTTTAGGGGTTAGGAGTGAAACGAGAAAGGAACAAGTTGGAAACAAACTTCCCAACCTTTAGAAGGGGTATCCGAAGTATCATAATGTCGCATAATTCTTTTCTTAATTAGCAAGATGATATGCTTGTTATTGTTTATAGGAAGTTTAAATATGCAAGTTAGGACAATATAATTAAAACAGAAAGTCTATCCTGACTGGCCGACGTTTATGTCAATTAGATCCAAAATTCGAGAGTTATTCTGCAATGATAGCAAAATGTAGTTGCGACAAATTTCTATCAGTCTGGAAGATGGATATGGATAGAAAGGGAGGAGATGTTAGGAAATCAATATTTGATTTATCACGTGTTCAATGAAAAAAATAAAAAATTTCATGATTTTCCTATAATATAATTAATTCATAACTATAATAAAACAAAAATAAAAATATATTTTATGGTGAAATTTTATTTTTAAATTATTTTCTTGTGAGCTTAATTTCTAAAATAATTTATTAAAAACAACTTTAATTATATTAGTGCTCGACTTTTAAGAATATCTATATAATTAAGACGAGATATTGATGAAACAATAAAACTAAGACATATTATGTTTCTCTCTTATGAATAAAGTAATTGATCTCATAAATTAAAGTATGGAGTTACTTAAACTAATATGTCGGTACTTATTAGAGAATATATTCACTAAATTGACCCAATTATAAGGATTCCAAATGGAATATTACTTATATGTCTGTGGATTTCCTTATTATGATGGTTGTATAATTTATACTTAGACTTGAAATTAGCAAAGTATTTCATGTGAGAATTACTGTGTTTTGATGCTAGTTATGACCTTTCCTATTTAAGGTAATTTAGTCAGTAGTACATGGATGTAGTATGAACCAAATGGAAAATTTTAGAGTAAGTCCATAAAGGATTTGTCACTCTAAAGTAATTAAAGAGAAAGTTCTAATGTTCTTGATTAATAGTGATTTAAGGAATTTTCAGACCAAAGTGAATTAACATTTGAATAGGTATTTTCAAATATAAATTTTAAATCAATTACTAATTAGCAAGAACGAACAAGATTGGATTCAAAAGCATAAATATTATATCCATACTCTGTCCAATTGGAATATTGTATAATAAAAAGATTAAATTATACATCATAACCATGTATAAATAGGTTAAATCAAACCATTTAGACATTTATGATATTTGGGAGATTAAGACATCAATCCTAATCTATGATTATACATTGTTTAATTGGAGAATTAAAGATAAACTAAAAAGAGTATTAATTTATCTAATTCTAATTCTAATTATGAATTATTATTATAATTTATAATCATTATCAATATATTAGGAATCTAATGGATCACAAATAAAGAGCAGTTTAAAAGAGAAAAAGTAATTTCAATTAAGTTGGAGTTAATTATAAATTTTGAAAAACTTTAAGGATTAGTATGTGATATTTGATTTTATTAAAATTAAAATAATTATAATTACAATTTGAATTTAATTATAATTGATGTATTTAATTTTAATAAAAATTAAAACCCTAATGCTTTTTCTATACATAGGAATAAGCGTAAAGGAGCCACTAATTCCTCTCAAAGAGTTGAGTGTTTTTGTCTACTTTATGGATACTATTAGAGACTGGAAGCATAAGTAGCTCGTGGTTAACACATTGAAAATTTTTCAAAAGGATTTCAGTAGGAATATTGAATCAAGTACAATGTCATATTTTACAATTCAAGTATTTTAATGTTATTCAATTATTAGGATTCAAATGAAAACTATAAAAGTTTTATTTTTTCATTACACCTGTGATTCGATCACGATTGGTTTCCCACTATTGGTATCATTCATATTATACCTATTGGATGCAAGTGGGGTTTTATAATAAAAGTTAACATAATGTACATAAGTACAAAACAAGGTTAGTGGCTAAAGGTTAAGAAAAAAAACAAGGAGTTCATTTTGATGACACTTTTTCACTAGTAGCTATGCTTAAATTTGAGGGTGAGCCTTGAAGCAACTGTTAATTAAAGTTGCTCTTTTGTAACAATAAAGTCACATGTTCAAAACACAGAAACAATCTCTTTATAAAAATACAAAAGGAAGGTTACATACATTATGACTGTTGGACCCCGCTTCTGGAGCCCAACATTTGGAGTCATAAGACGGTCGAATCTCATCGGAAATTTTTTAAACAATTAACGCATATGCGGAAAATAGATAATCAAATCGGCCCGATTTATTTAAAATAATTTTAGTCACAAAATATGCAAACATTATTGAACACATCGGAGTTTCAATAATCACTAGGGCTCATTACAGAACAAAATGATTGTTTTCCTAATATCTTTACATTTCAAAAACCACCCCTTTGGCTTATGACAAAATACAAAATACACATGATACAATTGAATGCTTATGCTTAATATGATTTTAAATACAAAAAGTTTCTGAACTAACTTAATTACAAAAGTCTCTATTATTGGTGTTTGCCAAACTTTACAAGGATCAATGCTGTTCTGCTTTTTCTTCACTTGTAGTGTGGAAGGTAATGAGGTGAGCTGCGAAGCTCAGTGGCTTATATATTTATAGCCATTGGCAATGAGCCATATAATTCAAGCACACAAACACACATATATAGATATATCAAAGTATGCATGTATATCTCATTTAATCTAGCAATTCTATCATCCAATGTCACCCTGTAAAACATATCATGAAGATTCATCCATCAAAACTTCTCACTCAATAATGTATCATACTCAATAAATCAAAGGTGCAAATGCAAAAACAAATGGCTCAAGGGTTCCATGGAAACAGAATGGAGAAACCGAAGTTTACCCCATGAACAGAATGAGTCCAATTTTGGAGCTCATATGCCACGAGCGAGCAGCCGGAAGAAGGCTCTTGTCAACGTGCATGTGACAAACAGAATAGTTTCACTCTCGCCCAAATAGAAGCATATAATCATGCTCAAAATTATTTTATTAAAGCTCAAATCATTTCATCATACTTTCATATTTTCATGCTCTTTCCCTTCTTTTCATTTCTACAAAATGCTGTGAATATTTCAAGGCATAACATGATCAAAGTCACAATTCAATTATATCAAAATGTCATACATATTTCAAGGCATGACGTAAAACACATCATAGTAATTCACAATTTAGCAATTCTAGCTTATACACACACATAGGCAAAATGCCCATTTACATAATAACCATAAATATATTACCCACCTAATTTGCTTGCAAAATCTAAGTCAAGGTTGTCTTTCCCCTTGCTCTTGGGTAGGATTCTCTTGGTTCCCTAAAACAAACCAAGTTTCATTCAATAGGAATTCAATTGAAAATCCCATAATGCAAAATCTCTAAAACTGATTCTAGAATACTTAAACCCAAGCATTTTCTAAACACCATAAACTAAAATCCTTCTAAAAATCCAAAAGATTCAAAATAATCTTACCTTCATTCTTCACCAAATGAAGGTATCTTTAGCTCAAAGGGAAGCTCTTCTCTTCCTCTACCTTTCTCCCTTCTTGAATAGCTCCAAAATCTCTCTTGAAAACTAAGAAAAATTAAACCCTAGCTTGTTTTCTCTTCTTTCTCTCCTTCTTTTCTTCTCTTCGTATTTCTCTCTCTTCTTCATGACACTCTCTCTTTTTCTCTTCAATTTTCATTCCTCTCTCTTCTTAAAATGCAAGACAACTCTTTTTCTTCCAATTATGCCCTTAATGATTGAGAATTGTCCAATTTGTCCTTCCATTTATGCCTTATGTCTCTTATGCTTAAGTGTCTTACCAAAAATACCCATGAATATTCTGACATAACACTTTCTTCTAAAAAATGTTTCCCATTGTTTGAAGTTTCTAATGACACCAAAATCATTCAATTTGGTTCAGAAATCTGAAAGTATTGCCCCAAACATTTTTGGACTGTTCTTATATTGAAATAGTACACTATACTTAAATTCTACCCAGAAATTGAAAGTCTTAGAGACTGAATTAAATTTTGATTTCTTCATATAATTTGTAGCTCCATGTCTCTAGTTTATGTTAAAACAATAATCATCTCATTCAGAGCTCTACTAATCAAGATATCATTAAAATACCAAAGTATGTTCAATAAAATATCTAATTCATACTCTTCCAACCGATACCCTTACTTTGATTCAAACAATATTTTTCTAATCCCCACCAAATGCTATCAAATTCTATGGAGAGATAAAGAAATGTGTTATGAAACTATTGGTCTAAGAATCACTTTGTTTGAAGGTCGAATGATGAAGTTATGGCCAAAAGAATCAAACATGATTTTTGGCCTCAATCATATTGCACCTGTCTTGGGACAATGGGCATAACTTTCTCTATAGATGTCGGATCAAGGTAATTCTTGACGGCTTGAAAGAGGACTTCTAGATCTACAACTTTTATAAAGATCTTGAAGATGGATTCTGTCATCTAGAGAGTCAAAATTGGACCAGACGATAGTGTAGATGATTTTGTCTACGCGTAAGAAGATGTACAGTGCATAAGAAGATGCACAGTGCATAAGAAGATGTTTTCAGTAGAAGATGTTTCGATAGAAGATGTTTATTTCTACTGGGTCTTCCTCACATCCTTACAAGTTCTAAATCACTAACCACACTCTCTAGAGCACCTCTACTTATAAAAATTATCACTTTCGACTCAAATGTCCAAAATTTTCATATTATATACCGTTGGAAACCTAGAAAGATAAGCTACAACTTTCTAGAAGCCAACTTTGTCTAATTTAGCCTAGATCAATATAGTTTTTCAACTGAAGTCAGAACATGAAATTTTGCCCCTATGGAAGACTTGAAATTTGCACTGTACAGATTTGGGATGTCCTGAACATAACCATTCAACTACTAAATTGACTTCATTAAACTCTCAAATCTCAGCTCATTTGACTCATCCCATTCAACTACATCTCATTGTTCATAATTCCTATCTTTCTTTTTCATAATATCATACTATATATATATATATAGTAAGATATTATCCATATATACCTAATTTCAACTTAACAATCA